>DWMF01000892.1:0-12794 GCA_018244815.1 Parelbella polyzona | reverse complement strand
CGATCACACCATTACTCATTAATGAATTGACGCACGTCACAGAAATATCTAAGAAAACAATGATATCAGTGTGCGGGTATGTACATAAACATACGTGCTATCGATCGATCCGTAATCATCTGGATGAGTTATTAATGATCCTTTTATGCGAAAATTTCCCTTACATGTTGCGGTTTTTTTTTGAGATGACGTATTTACGTTATTCGTTATTGTTGATTTATGATCGTAAGATTATTTCCTGTTTTAAAGTTAGATGATCGTAAGGTATTTCCCATTTTTAAAAGCATATTACTAGCTTTCACAGATCCGATTGATTTGATATATGGTTGATCTTATGACATGTTGATCTTATATTTATAGCAAATATAGCGTGTTTGGCCTCAACAATAGTATCAATGAGAACGCGTTAGATAGATGATTATCAAAGTCAAATAACAACCTTGATCTTTTTGATAACAAATACATATTTGTCAAGTGCAACATGTGACTCCAGGCCTACTAGAGAATTTACACTGAAATAAAATTTAATAGTTACCGTAAAACGTTTCGTAATTTTTGCACTTCAACAAAATATCAAACATAATATCAAATAAGATTGTAACTGTAACAAACAGTAGGTAACTGGTAAAACGTGGGAGTGTACCTGCTACATTGCCTACCTCTTCGGGCATTACAGGCTTGATGGGGTTTATTTTCAAGTTAAATGAACATCATTATTAATATTATCATATTATTAATAGTATCATATTATGTTAGGTTGAATGAGTTTATTTATATGACATATTTAAAAAAAAACAACACATTGAAGTCACGTAGCGAATCAATTTCTAATTAATATTAATCGACTAGTGTTAAACAAAATAACGGACATTCACAATTTACCTTAGTGACAAGATACAATGTTACTTATGATACAATGTTATACTTAGCACCAAGTACCTACTAAGTACGGAAGCTTAAAACTGGAATCTGTCATTGAATATTCAAGATACTATAACAGAGTGGAAAATTATGGCAACTTTACAAAACACGCAACTCCTCTGAACATGTTGAGTCCTGTTACAATTTGAATATAGAATTTATGACAATGACAACATAACGACTGGTCGGGTGTAACTCCATTTATTTTTAAAACCTGTTTAAATAACAAGTGTGAGTAACAAAAAATATTATATTCCAAACTAATTTCAATAATTTTATATTCCAAACTAATTTGTATCCTTTATTTGTGTATATTGCAGCATTCGCAAAAACAGGCGTTTTTACCACTGTGCCAATGTCGACACATTCTTAATTGTAATTTGGATTTTTACAGATAAATAGATGATCGTAAATGTAACCGTAACTCAAACAAGTAAAAAAAAACAATTACTATATTGTAATGAGTTAATTGTAATATATCAAGACAAAAGGCTTAATGACCTTGCGTATACTCGCTTAAATTAGGAAAATAGGAGCAGTCTAGAACATTCGATTCTTGTTTGCGGTTAGTTTTGCTACCAACAGGACCCATTTTGCCTGTATCTACTGACTGTATCTCAACCTGACTTAGCAAAAGACTGAAAATCGGTTTGAGCTTATTACTTTACACACTAAGTTGTAATTAATTCACAGTCTAAGTTCTTAATAACATCCTTCACACCAAAGACACGATAGTTTAAAAATTGTTGTATCGCAGCAGTAGGTGTCCTTGGTAGTAGGTAGATTTTGTCTGGATTCGGCAAAATCAAGAAATGTATGAATGTAACAAGATGACAATTTTTTAAATTTTGGAATTGTATTTCGAATACCTATTATATAAGTCCAAGAGAAAGCAATGTCGCAGCCGTCATGTTTTCATATTGAAACTGGATAAGTATGTCTACATGTGTGAGAAATGTTTCCGCATAACCGTGTGAGTCAGAATTATCACACTAATAATACTTCCGCAGTTGTAACCAAAAAAGACACATTTATCAAAATATAGATAAAGTTCATGGTACAAATAACGCAATAATTCTACTACACTACTATTGTGAATTACAAAAAAAAGATAATTAAAATTCCCATTCTCCGTTTCGAAATTAGGATGCAACCCTTTTTACAAGAATCACATTCTGGGAGACTACATACAGCCGTTTCAGCTTAAATTAGGCAGGGTCCGTACTATGATAAGGGGCGGAGGCTGATAAATATAATTATATCTATATATGACTACATACACACATACACAGATAGTGTATACGTATTCATATATAGATTTAAGACCAAAAGGGAATAAACTCTTATGCTCGTCGAATATTGTCCTGGTGAGAAATAATGTTCTAAGAATCAAACCCTCTGGCCTCTGCACAGCCTCTGACTCAATAGTAAAGTTCTCTAACCAAGAGACCAATAAGCTAGCAGCGAGCTACATCGCAGTGCTCGTGTGCGTGGCGCCCATCGTGGCGATACGGGATTTTATACCTTGTGGGGTAATAACTTTTAGTCTATTCTAAAACACCTTATTTTCTAACGATAACATCCAGACCTAGCTGCGCCCATCTTTGCCTAGAAACGCTCGTGGAAATTCGTCACTAGCGAGCAATTATCCAAGAACCGACCGCGCACAATGTTGCTTCACTTTACAGAGTTGCAATATGCAACGGCGTTGCGGACAAGTTATTTGTGAAACGTACAGCACTTGCCTTGAAAATATCGAAGGACAACAATAATGTTTTAGTGAATGTTGATTCAACAATTCATCTTAATGATTAGTCACTGCCGTGCATCCTTTCTTTGTTCGTGGGCGAGACCTCTGAAATATTGTGACACATTTTCATTTGAAACAAAACGCCAGTAGGCACTTACTAACATACTTGTTTAGCAACGTTGTGACATGTTTACAATAATTAAACATCATTATTGCACAACGCCGCTGCTTTAACCCGATGACACACAATACTCAACGTTTGCAACTGAGTTCACGATATAGAAAAGTTTATCAAGGGGACGGGGAATTCAGGACGAATTGAGCACGTTTGGACGTTTGAACACTAGGTTGGTAAAGATCAGTGGATACTTATTTTAAGTATTCGTTTCACAAGACGTAGTTACTCTGTGTTTTTCTCAGATCCCGATGAAGGAGTCATCGCTGAACTGATGTGATTGCAAAGTTCCAATCTTAGATAGTTGAAAACAGATAAAAGTCACACGGACTATTTTTACTGTGTGTCGTGTTAGTACAGCAAGGTATTGCCATAGACAAAATAAAACAGCGGGTACATTATTTTTCATTAATCTATTTATCGAGGACCGGTTTTTATATGAAAATATTAATATGTAAAATACCGTATGTATTTTAAAAATTAAATACGCTTTTTGTTACTGTGAGCCGATATAATAATGAACACCTAAGATATATTTCTATTAGTATTTAACACTATGCGTTTCTAATCGTACTTTATGCTATATCGGGAAAAGCAACAAGCAGTGCTCAATTTAGTAGCCGCTTTTAATGACTAAGTTATATCCGTATATTACTGAGAGCCGTCTAATTAAATATATCCTGGATGTTTCATCACGCGAAATGTTCGGGAATAGCTAACCTCGTTTGAGGTTAACGCACAAAGAATTGATGCATCACCTGGTGAATGAGTCACGTGTTGAGCAAGCCTCCGGCAGTTATGCCATCGTTGTTTCGTGAACCAGCAAACAATTAATTAGTAACATTGTAACATATGTTTAGCTGTCGAATGATTGTTAAACGTTGATTATATTTCTTAAGACACGTTTATGCGAATATTAGTTCTTCAGTGGTGTTCGAAATTCAATTGTATACTATTTTTTTAATTTGTACGTTATGAGCTTCTTATGTTAAAAGGTACCTCTGTTACAAATATCTATTCTGTGCTACTTTTTGACCACAGACTATTATGTGTTGACAATAAAAACGTAAAAAATAAACCTTTGTTTATATTTATTGCATTTGTAACGCACATTATTTATAAATTTTAGTTTACGATGCTCCTTTTCTATTTAAATTTTAACAGTGCATCACACTCAGCTGTGCGCACAATGTTATTTTTTAAAAGGAAGTAAAAAGTTATTATTCACGGCTCAGCCTGTCAGACTCACCGAGATGCAATTGACAAACTTCAGACGCCTTAGAGAATAATACGGAAAACCTAAAGTTTGTTGATTTTCTTACGATATTTAATTTCCGCGTCATAACAAGTGATATTTAATCTATAAAACGCACGTCGGTAACATTGTGACATCTCAGAACCATTCGGAAATTTGAATAACACATCCTGAACATATAAGACGGAAGAATTTTTAAAGCTTATTGTAACATGAATAAGGGATACTATGTTATCGTATAAAAAAGGTAACGATTAAAATGGGTTAGATGTCTGACAAACTCTCACCATTATTAAGGTTGATGGACAAAAATTAGGTACTATTTCGCATTAAAGTCCTTTCTTAGAATTAATAAAGGATAAATAAACAAAAGAATAAATGTATAAATATTTGTTCTTATTACAGCAAACTATTCATTAATAACCGCAAGAATATAGACTGAACGTATTTTCCTATTGCAATTATTTTCATAACTCCTTCAATGCTACACCGGCATAAAATTTTGAAATATTTCAATGTCTAAATACAAAGTGCACGTTTAAGTAGAAATTTTATTTTGGTTTATGCATACTACTACTAATTATATCCTGCTCATACATTTTTACATTGGAACACGTGACCAACAGCACGTCGACTCGCCTGTTTACCTCCTCCGAGTGTCCGTAACTACGTATATACGAACACACGTACTTTGTAGATACTTTGAAATGTACATTGCGTATATACAGTACCTTCGAAAATCGAACGAATACAATCACACAATCGTTCAAGGATGTTCGCGAACTGTCAACAATCCCAACCGTGAGCTCGATGTGACAAACCACACCGTATTAAAAATATTATACATACATATAACAAAATATGACGCAAGTAGATCACGTGATGTTGATGAATTGGGTTTTTTCATACAAATTTTTTCAAGTGTTAGATAAGGAAAGACATAGTTCAGTATAACTTTCATATGTAAATTCCATTACTTTAGGTCCTTTTGGTCCTGATCGTTCGATGGATCAAGGTCGGAGGTGCTAGTTTTATTAGGAGTGTATACGTATGTAAAAAGAAATTGATAGTAGGTACTAAGCAAAAAATTAATTAAAAGCGAAAAAACACATCCTATACACTTTGTCTATGGACACAATTGTTACGTCAAGCAAAAACTCTTTAGCAAAGCAATAAATAAAACTAAAATTAATTGAATTTAGAATAACATTCGTTTTTAAATTAACTCCTTGAAATTAAAGATTTCTATTTTCAACTGAGACAGTCATAGCAAAAATTAACAATTTTTATTTTTTAACATTAATTTATTAGTTATTACACTTCTTTAACTATAATCATTTAACATGTCCAAGGACTACCGTTACGAGCTTTTCTCATATTTGTTTTATTTTTTCATGATTGACACATATAATCGCTAAAGACATTTTATGATAATTACATAATCATTTTATGGTTTTAAAACTTCAACGTAAGGTGGTTTTAAGTACCTTTATCAAATATTTCTGTAATTTAAAACTAAATTGTGATTAGCTTGAGGATTTCGAGACCGGCATAAATATGTAGGAGCCTAGGAATATTATCTTTCCTTATGATCTTAATTGCTTTGAATTTCATCAAAATTCCTAAATTTAGAGGTGTGTTAAAGTTGCAAGAGCAATAATAATCTAATTGCTTAGAAATTAACCTCCCACTGCGTGGCGCTACAAGACTAGCTCAAACCGTAGATTATAGCTAGGTATAAATATTTTTTAATCACCTGAGTCCGTTGCTGGCTCCCCTGAGGGGCGTTTGCATATAGGTACTACTCACGCGGGGCATGCGAGTTGGGAAAATACTCCTTAATGAAGGAAAACGTGGCAAGGAAATCCGCACTCATCATATAGTAGCCTACAATATTTTCGAACCATGTGAAACCTCCCAACCCACAACGGTGCAATTCAAAATTAAATTACCTTTTGTTGTGGTTGGAGTGACATCAAACACGTCTCCATCCGTGACTGCCTCGTTGGTCGAGTGATTGCAAACGCGACTGCTGATCGGGAGGTTCTGGGTTCAAATCCCAAGTCGGGTACTATTGGATTTTTCTAATTTAGAATTTCAAGTAGTGACTCGGAGTTTGGATGTGTACCCGGTGTATGGAAATAGGCTCACCACCTATTACATGGGAGGTAAACGTAACTGGTAAAACGTGGGAGTGTAGCACTCCTCTGCCTATCCCATCAAGGATTACAGGCGTGATTTTACGTTACGTATGACGAGAACATAATGATAAACAATGTAGAACGATGATGAACGTGCGAAAATCTCCGCTAAATTTGTCTGTCTTTTTCTTTTTCATCTGAATCACACTTCATCGATAGATTAGACATAAAAAGTTCTGTGTCATTCTCAGTTGACATTAGGTACATTGAGACGTTCAGAAAACAGCCAAAATTTTCTAAGAGTTGCAGCAGGAGATTACATATACAAAAATGATTGAACATAGTAATTATATAAGGATTACTTTATAATCTCAAATAACTCAATAGATCTTAGAGTTCAAGTTGGTTTGTTGAATAATGTTCCTAGTTGCATCACGATTTTAAAATTACTGTTAGTTCCTTCTGTAATTGTTCTCTATATCAGGAATCCAGAAGAACAAAGAGTCATGTGTGACGCAAAGAAAAAAAACCTTATGCAATTTTTTTTTACTTCCTCCAATATATACAAATAGAACATTATAAATGTGACATTCATTTATATGATAATGAAAATGTGCAAGTAAAACGAGAAATCGTGATGTGATTAAAAGTGTAGAAAATATTTATAAAAACCAATTATGTAAGCTTTTAGCCGAGTCTTTTCAATTGAGGTAGCGTATCATTTAGGTACAGGAAAGGGCTGAAAGGTGGCATTAAGATGCTGGATGCGACCTATGCATAGGCCTTCACTAATCGATGCTATTCTTATCAGTCCTAGACCTATCCGATCTGGCAGCATTTGGGGAGTTGGTGAGTCCAATTATACCGATAATTTGAGTAACATTTTCCTTACTACATACCTACATACATATCTTCACGCCAAGTTCCTTACGCGGTAGGCAGAAAGCACGAACTGCGAAATATCGCTAGCCTTGCATACCTGCCGTGCTTCTTCCACATTCATCAATCTCTTCATATATTTTGTTTACTATCGTTTTAATATCATGCAAACGTAAGACGGACATTTTCGCACATAACTATTTGCAACATAATCATCATCATTGCCTTACGCAACTCTTTGCAGAATAATAATGATTAATTCCATTGTACACCACGTTGATCGAGTGCGGTTTGTCAGACGTCACACCGCATGCCTCGGAAAACATTAAGGAAAACTCAGAGATGAGCAGATTTCCTAACGATATTATCCTTCGTAGTTATGTTGAATGTTTATATTTTAAAACGGACATAACTTTTGTAAATTTTTTTTTCAAATAAAAGGCATAAAATAAATAAATAAATAGAAGAAATGTTGCAATGCTATTTTTAAGTTGTGTCAAGGTGAATGCGGGTACCCTTATGTTTAAATTCTTGATTTTGTAAAGTTCCTATAACAACAGGTATGTGAAATACGCATCATATACCTACCATTGTAACCAGAAGAAAGGATTACATCGTATTCTAAAAACCCTTGGCTGCTTTCAAGATAACAACATTTTTCAAACTTAAATATAAAAAAACGATAAAAAATAAATTGGTGAACAGCAACAATATAAATAGTCAACAGAAATTTTAGTGAACATTTAAATAATATTTTACTGATAAGAGACTATCATATTTATATATTTTAAAATAAAGTTTGTGTTACTTTAGGAAAAAGTAAAACCTATGATTTATTTTAGAAAATGGTAAAATTTTCGGAATTATTTCATAACGTATATAATACATACATATATGTTATTAGTTTAGGTGCATTTTTCCATCATCAATTTTATTATTATTTAAAGCATCCAGATTCACTATTTAGGTAGTACAGTTATAATAAGTATATACCTCAAAAAAATTCCCTATTATACGTCGTAACTATAGCACGGACATAAATTAACTTCGTACGTACAAACTATATAGGTGCAATTTATCGTTGCAAAGCCAAAGGTAACAACGACCTATGGGATTAAGTGGTTAAATTGTATAAAAGTATCGAGGGGATTTTATTGGTTTATTTGCACAACAAAATCACACGGTTTTGTTTTTGTTGATTCCTTATAATATTTATGAAGACGTATGCGGGCAACCCTTATTGTCAAATACTGAACACCCTGGTAATAATATGTTTTGATATAAATGTTTGAAATGTACGTAATATTATGAAATGAAAAATAATGAATGATCTTCGTAAATGACTAAGTGCAGTTTATAAAAAACTAGTGTCCGATCGAAACAGGTTTTTCAGCCGAAATCGAAATCGAACCTTCGGTCAGTCACTATAAAAAACTGTCTGTCAGTTTTTAAAAAATATAATATAATTAATGTATGTAGGTACTTATATTATGACTATTATAATCACACCTTCTGTTTCTCCCACTTCCGACAAATTACTATATCCTGCTCCTAGTTAGTACCTACTTACTTCCGAGTGATATTTTAGTTTCAGTTTATGAGATAAGTTTTTAAAAGTTTTGCTGTTCCGATTTCATATACATGACGATATACGATTACGAATTTTTTTTACATAACAGTAAAAAAATTTGGGACGTCTTGACTATCCTGCAATTTCAAATTAAACAAAACCTGATATAATAACCAGAGCTGATAAACTACATGCAATTAAAATTTTCTAGTTGATTTTACCCCTTGACAAAGAACAAATACGTATTACGGCCGTCATAATAACATTTTAATTCCTATATACACACACACGTTCCGCAGCGGTTGAAATTAATTAAAATACGAGTAGATTCAAGCGTAGAATGATCAAAATCTAATGTTTTTATATTTATGGTTAGTAAACAAAGCAATACGTTAACCGATTCATTGGTTAATATATTGCTGTTTAGTAACGCATTGCACAGAACACTAGGCGGTATCAATGGAGGACAGATATTAATCTCCCTTTGCACCTTCCGTTTGATCCTTTCTAGCCGTGACACGGCTAATGCGGGCACCCTTATATTGACGTACGTAGGATAGATAGTCATCTATGAAGGAGATATTACACTTTGAGATATTACATAAGTGTTCATACATTTAAAAAATATATGCTATTAGATATTACATTTTAAAATGCTCATCGTCTATTCCATGGGACGTAAACGTAACCGGTGAAACGTGGGAGTGTATCACATTCCTCTGCTTGCCCTTTTGGTTATTACAGCCGTGATGTTACGTTTAAAAATAGAATTTAGAATATTTGAAAAATATTCAGTAATGTTATTTCTTAGTTCTGAATTCAGACGTTCGGTCTCGTTTTCCTTTGTGACCTCTTTTTGGTATGCCTCATAAATCAGATTTATGTCTATTTTAAAATATACGTTTCAAATTATAATTATGTACAATTTATATATGTTCTGCATGTATATGTATGGATACAATCGATTTAACTTTGTTAATAATAAACTTTTATACATAGTAACGTTACAATGTCATTCAAGGTTTGAGTTACTACGCTAAAACAGTATCTAGTATTAAAATATCTGAAAGTTTATTTATACCAAAGACCACGGTATAATATTCATCATTTTTATCAATATCAAACTAATTTTTAATTCTCTGTTGGACAAAGATCACCTTTCAGAATAACAAGGTTCAAGACCATAGTCTACACTGCAAGTGCGAGGTGGCAGGTTTAATTTATATTAATGTAACCACTAAGCTGTTAAATGTTTTGCCAGTTCTATTTACATAATTAGATTATACACTGGATTAACTCAATTACGTTTTCTGGGTATAGCCTGACTACTTTTGCATTTATTCTGGGTCTTTCTGCATGAGCTCCCGGCGATTGCAGCGAGGTTGCAAAAAAGAGATGTGGTGCAGGATATAATTTGGTATATAATTTCATCACATTTAGAAAATGTTGTAGAGAACTCGTGGCTTGTCAAATGTAGAATTGAACGGCCTCCGGTCCGGTGGGATGACGATCTGCGAAAGACTAAATGCTGGATTCGGCAAGCCGACGACAGGACGCGATGGTACTCATTGGAAAAGGCCTATGTTCAGCAGTGGACTGAGATAAGCTGATGACGATAAAGAACTTAAAGGGCACTTTAAGACATTTAGGTACGGTTCTTCGAATCGGTATTTATATACAGTATATTAATACCGTTTTAATCAACCGTGAAAGCGTAAAGCGCTAAAGCGTGCCAATATTCTTTATTTTCTTATACATTCATAGCGAGTCTTATTTAATGTTAAAACAGTATTGTTCCTCTTACTTAACAAACATTAAACTGTTATCGCGGTTCTAAACCCATTATTTAAGTGTAAAACGAGCGAATAAACAATGACAATACGTTCTGTTACTTATCTAACGTTTGTAAGGGCTCCAATTTGGTACCATTCGCCAATGTATCGAGTATCGATCAGTAACTATATGGCACACTGAAAAGCCAAACGTGATAAATGTGTCCAAGAAACACTCAATAATTATGTCAAATCAACAAATGCGTTCAATAAACATAATATAAAAATCATTTTAAATCAATAAATGTGTCCAATGAAATGTTAATGTGAACACTTACATAAAATTTAAATAAATACTCCGTGTTTAAATCGTAACGTGAGTGTTAAAGTGCAAGCGTTAAATCAGGTACGCGTATATGATAATAATAATTCATATTGTAGATTTTAATTATCTGAGCAATATACTCAACGTTACTCATAATTACATAGTAAAAAGAGTATCCATAATCTGGACATTTCTTTAGATTGTTGATCCAACATAAAAGTAATTATGTCAGATCTTGTTTTCATTTTCATTTGATTGTGCAACATTTATGTAATATTACTCTATAAAACAGTAAGATCGTTTACGTAATCTATAGGAGATATTGCCAGTATATTCTTGTTTCTTATCGTCGTGATGTTTTCATATAGCGAACATATTGTTGGAACCGATCTTGAGTTGACAGAACAAGAATGTTATGTAGGCACCCGTAGAACATTCTCGATGTTTCTACGACGTTATATAACACTACGTTTTATACTCATTTAAAATAGTCATGGTTTAGCGGTTTAGCCATCATTCCATGGTCGAGATTTTTTAATGATCATCTCTGATTTTTACAAATTGCTACTTTTAAGTAAAATATAATTTCTTATTGCGTTGAAGGAATATATTGCCAGAAAAAATGTAAGTTATATGGCAATTCTCTAGATTATTTTCTAAGGCATGTACCTAATATTGGTAATCCGGACTTGGTCATCATGGTATATTATAGCGTCAGCGATTTTCATTCTATAAGACAAACCGTGTCCAACAGTAGAAAGATAACAGCATTAACATTTGTTTCACTCAATAATATGTTCATCTAACATATTTCCACGACAGAGATCGAAGTAGAAAAACACGGCGCTGGCAACAATAGTCTCAGTGCCTTTTCATGCACCAATCAATTATCAAAAAAAAACATACTGACAAGTGATTCCCCTCCCCCCTCTCCCCCCTTAACCGTCACTCGTATGGTCGAGCAGTATCAGCAACATATAATATATTCCACATAATAAACGTTAAATCGAAATTAGATGCAATATAAAAATAAACTTAGTATTCAAAAATTTCCATGCATAATGACATAAAAAATGTCTCTGTCCTTCAATGAATCACAGGACAAGCATGACTGCTTGACGAATGAAGCAAGTCAAGAAGATGTAGACAATAGCAAGATTCGGCGCAGTTGCACGGTGACCACGATCTGCGCCAGTTGACCGTGATTGTGGCACATGTCCACAGTTATCAATACTGCATACGATTAATCACCGGAGTTATCAAGAAAATATTAAATATTGTGAAATCCTAATACTTCCAACGTTCATACTTTCAGCTGTGCTAGTGATCAAGGTGCAGTCCCCCGCGCGACGCGACATCCAACACTCGAGTGAGCTGTAGCAGGAAACAATGAAATTGTTGTGTAATATTATGTAAGTGTAGCGTTCCAAATACGCCATCCAACAGGTTTTTTACGTATTCTTCCTGCTCTACAAATTTTTTGTCTTATAGTATTTGCCCCTATAGAGTTATAATGTCATGGTCTTATTACAAAGCTAGAGATTAGCGATGCACTTTCCGAAATTTGCAAAGCTTTTGCAATAGGTACACCTAAACTTAAAAAAAAAAGAATTATTTATTTACATAATATATTATTTGTTACTATTTTTGTGGTCATCAAATTAACGTACATAAAATGGAATGCTCGTTTACATAACTGATATTAAAAACTATTTTGTTATTTATTATTATTATTGACCAGCGTCATTATAAAACTGTAGATTGTCAATTTCAATGAAAGGCACTAAAATACCAGTAATAGTAAAATACTAATATAAGTAAAATAGTTTATTCCTCCTTTATTGATAGTTTTACTAATTTTAATTGCTTTGATGTCCTGTTGGTCGAGTAGTTGCAAGCGCGACTATCGATCGGGAGGTCCTGGGTTCAAATCCCGGGCCGGGTGCTTTTAGATTTTTCTGATTTAGAATTTCCAGTAGTGACTCGGAGTCTGGAATTGCGCCCGG
>DWMF01000891.1:0-12796 GCA_018244815.1 Parelbella polyzona | reverse complement strand
AAATAAATGAATGTAATATTTAATGTTCGGTTAAAGACAAATTCTCAAGGGAAAGAAATAATTCAATGGAATTAAAAAAAAAGTAAGAACACGCATTCCTAGCGGTACAATATAACATTACATAACTTAACCTCAACGAATAGACAACCTACCGACGTCACAGATGAAAAAACCACTAATGTAAGCTTTACATGTATGTATACATACAAATATGACATAACAATTGTATGACATATACCCTAATCAATAAAAATACACAGCAAAATATAAATAGCCCAACAATACAACGGTCGGCGAGATAACAAAATGTTTATATAACAATGCTACGTGTTTATGCGTATTTGTTACTCTATAAACATTTTCCACTGTTTTTACGGCGACCGACACAAAGATAAAATCAACGATTAAATCGACTTACGCATTTTGACATAATGCAGTCATGACTTAACATGTTTACCGAGCCCTGGATACCAATACGAAGGTATTGTTTTTAGATAATTATGCAGTGGTCATACGTTAAATTGCCTGTTCTGCCGTAGTACGGACCAGAAATAGAGCCTCTAAAGCGAACCAGCCTTTAATAAGCTTTCCTCTTAGCTACGTTGTTCTACGTAGAAATTGATGCACACCGTAATGTAAACAAGTGTTCTTGTACAACCACTTATTTTAAACACTAGACCATTGTGTTCTTTAACGAAAACGTGATTTTTATTGTTCCCTTTTGTTCCGACGCCGTGCCGCGGAGACGTCGGCGCCTGCTCGCGGCTCGATCACAACTGGCCGCCCGAACGTAATATTCATATTGGCATCGAAAAACCTCCATCACAATACTATACTCGTTATAAAAACCTATGAAAAGTCCCGTTATCGCCTATACAATTAGTCAAAGAAAATAACACAACATAATTTGATAAATAAATTTTGGCGCTATTTTAAGTCTATAACATTTATTTTTAAAATGACCTAGCATATGAATTTTCAAACGTTAAGTATGTTTAAAAATTATATAAGTTTTGATTCGTTGGGACGAAAAACGTAATTTTAAATGGAATTTATATAAAAAAATAATGTTTTTGAATCAACATTCGCATGTATAAGTGCGCGCGTCGCCTCTACCGGTCGATAGAGCTCATGTTGTGTGCCGACGTTCTATGGCGACAGACAGTCTTTCTTGTTTTACAATTCTAAGGCTCCACGTTGCTTTGTCGGGTTATTTTCCCTTGCATATTAATATAAAAGCTCTACAAGAATTCTCTACGCCGTAGCAATGGAAAGCGGCTGGAATTGTTAAAGTTTTCGTAGCGCATCAAAAGCTCTCGGAAAGGCATTGTGTTGATTCGACAGAAAATATTTTCTTGTTGTAACGAAATCAATTGCTTATTTTAATAAATTGAATTAGGGTTTTGGGGATAAATGGAAAACGTTTCCAAAGATTTATAATTTTAGGCTTAACTTCAAATTGAATTTTTCCACATTTGGACTCAAGCCAAGGTTACATGGGCTGAAAATTTTGTTACATAACGTGGCTATCATATTTGAATTTTTTACAGCCCGCATGTAAATTAGGTGTTATAGAAAACTGCCGCAAAACGATAATTGTATTCAAGTGATTTATAACTGCAATAAATATTGTTACTACATTTCTTTCAATTCTGAGTTGTGTGATCAAATCACAAATTAATGGTAGTAGTAATAAATTGTGTCAGTTTCCTAAATAGGAAAAAATATTTTCGACACCTTTAAAATCATGCCACTGTCAATAGATGGCGTTGTTACACTATTAATGAAAAAGCATTCAAATTACAAAGGACTAGATTTTGTCACACGCACTTTAGATTGCGAGGAATTAAATAAATTCTATGTTAGTTTTGGACCTTTGCTATTCTCACTTATCTCCAGGCGGAGCCACTAGTGCTCCCCACACAAATCGGTAACGCTATAGAGGCCATTAGGGTCAACAGCATTATACAATTGTAAAAAAAGGACCTTTGCTACACTTACTAAAAAGTATATTTTATGTAATATATGTTACAATAACCTTTATTCCATGGAGTCTAGTGTCTTTGCAGGAGTTCAGTGTATCTTTGTATTTCTCACCAAAATCGTTTCAGTGCCTCTGTCTTGATGGAGAGTCAGACTGAGTTATTTTCGCGTTTTTCATATTAATCAACCCTTCTACTGTATTATCGGACATTATTTTATATGTAAGGTTTAGTAAATAAACAGATTATTATAAATTTGACTGCTTCTTTGCTGTAGTGCGACCGCTGGGTACGACGTCCTAAGTTACATCCTTGGTCGGGCAAAGTGTTATTAGGCTTTTTCTGACTTGAAATTCCTAGTTCCTTGTAGTCTGGATTTGTGCCCAATTGTTGCAATAGGCTCATTCACTACATTCAACACTTACTTCTATTAGTCTGATAATCCGTACAAATATTTTTCTTTATATCAGCTGATTTTTTTATATGAATGGATTTCAAATTTTAGGTTAATCCAAATCTTTAATAACATAGACTTGGCCGCGCCTACCGGTATATCCTCAACTGTTTGATATTCTTTTATTTTATTCAATGGTAAAATATTAAATAATAATGCTGGTATAGGTATTATGCCAGTACGCGCACACACATACTCATATAAATGCATCCACATACAGGCAAATCAATACGTGCCCGGGACTATGGGGTTCACTGTCCTGTAATTACTTGATAATGAAATTATGGCTTCGTCGTCTAGCCTTTCAGCCCTTGCAACGAAAATCGCAGTCGGCTGAATAAATATATAATAACATTGCCCTATCTAAGATTCAATTGTATCATTTTGGTTCTCGCATATTATCAAATAAAAGAGAGAAACTAAAACGAAAAGATACAAATTAACATTGATATATATTCTTGATAATGATAGATCAGTTTTTCCGTGATTCTTAAGAAGTAACGTATTTGTAATTTTTTGTCTATTTTTACTATATTATATTTAACATAGGACTCATGTTGTTTCCTAGTTAATATAGCAAGTATTGTTTATCTTTTGCTAACCGACATTTGCAGTGATTGAGGATTGTGACTCCTTTGTGTAAGGACCTTCATAATAATGACCCGACAGTATGTTCTATCTTGTATTTCTTATTACATGAGTACATAAACACTCGCGAGATCTATAATTGTAAAATATATATATGTACCTATATACATATTTTGAGTCTTTTCTTTTAAACTAAACTTAACAATCGACGGGTTAGTGACAATACAATTACAGTAGAGTGTAAAGTTAAATAACTGCAAAATAGCACTTGTAAAAATAAAAAACGTAATACAACGTATAAATAGCTGTTCTTGTATACTCGCTGTCGGCCTCGGCGGCAGAAATACTACAAAGAGTCGTTGAGAGTGGCTCAACGTAGGACTGGCTCATGATTCATCGGACTTCCCCCTAGCGAGCTATGAATCTGATCAAAAAAAAAAATTCGTTTCAATTAGTCATATGTATAAATTCTTCGTTAGTAAAATTAGCATATTTTCAATTATTTAAATGACTTGCATATACTAGTATTAATAGTTTCATTATCATGTTGAAAACATCGTTAATTACGTTCTTCACAGCACGTTTTAATTTATAAAATTGATTATGAATAAAAATGAAATTGAATTTCCTTACACTAATAGTCATTATATTATTCGCAACAGGGCGCGTGACTACAACAAGTAAACCTACGATTTTTTTAAATTATCTGTATAAATTTGTAACGTCAGTCATATTGATAATTACTAATAATTTCTTTCTTCTCATACTCTGTTATTTTAATTATATATCTGCTAAATAAGCGACGACCAAGAATATGAGCTCTATCAAATCTCCTTAAATTATTCTCCATAAGAATTAATTGGTCTGTAAAACGTTTCATGTTTAATTTTTACTATCACTTGTCATGTATCGTATTAATGTGTATCCACCTTTACAGATAAGGACAGTTACTGGATACTCTGATTATGTGAAAAATTATTGGCTGGAAAGATTGCATAAACATGATTCGTATTTGAATGATACCGTCACTTGTAATGTTCCGTATTAATATGAGTCAGCCTTTAGGTGTTCGGACCGTCACTGCATGCTCTAATTATGTGTTCACGTCGCAGGCAGTGTTCAGACGGTAATTATCACAGTATGACCTATTTGCCTATTTCTGAAGAATTGCACCCTACAACCCTAATTGTGTGTTTTAAATGCGATAAAAATTTCTATTGTTCGCAAATTAGCATAAACCTTACCAAAAAAAAATTATTTAATCTATTTAGTTGTTGTCTCTCAATTTTCTTTTATAGACTATAACTTGGCTTATAGATTTACATAATACAATCATTACCTTTAATTTAAGTCATAGACAAGCCTTTTAGAAAGTGTAGAAAAGCAATGAGATACATATATATATGTCGCCCCTAGTGAAGGTCCTATAATCATGTCTAAACTGATCTTACCTCCAAGACCTCGCGTGTGACACAAAAAAACGTGTAAGGGACGAAAAACTAGTTTCAACCCCCACGAGGGTGTGATATGTTAGTACGCGTCCATTACAGGCAGGGTGATGTTATTCATTTATACGGCAATGCAGTAAAACGCAATATTCCGTGTAGTGCCGGGGGCGTTCAACCCTTTTAAATATTGACGGGGTTTGGCTGCGTACACGGTGGTGAGCGGAGCGGGTACAACATAAAAGTAACTACATCAGTTTATATTACATCGCAGTTGCCAATGAAAAAGACAAGCATAGTTAAGTTAGCATTTTAAAATTTGATTGTTTTGTTTTTTAAGATTTTTATTCATCAAAACCAAAGTAATAACTGACTTTACTTTTGTATGTTGGTGCCCGTACATGACTGTATAATGTTGTACAAGTCAGGTTCTGTTTGAAATTAATTTGTATGTGCTACGGTTTTTTTAGTCAAACCAGGCGGTGTCACGCATTGAAGAAGACAACGGGATGCTACTGGATTCGAATGCCTAGAACTGGATAAAGTGGCGCCGATTAGAGGAGGCCCATGTCCAGCAGTGGACATTCAAAGGCTGATGATGATGATGACTTTATTTGCTAACAAAGCAGAAATTTGTGTAGATCTTAATACAAAAAATGTTTTACTCGGTCCTTCTTGAACCTCAACACTAATGTAACATAATATTTATTTAATATTTTGTGGAATAAAATCAATTTAGAAACAAAATTGTGGAGAAACAGTCATACCAGTGAACCATTATATATATGTATCTACATATACACGCACGCACGCACGCACGCGCACAAGCACACTCACGCAAGTATTTATATATACTGTTAAGTGATATTTGGTAAACATACCAAGAGCAATTACGATTGGATTTTTCTGACTATATTTTAAAGAAGAAATTTCTGGTAATCGTACGGGATCTGGATCTATGCTGATGTGTGATTGGTGAAAAGTAACAGCTTCCACCTATTCCTTGATCGGATGTAAGGATACTGGTGAAACATGGGAGTGTACTACACTTCTCTGCCTACACCCTTGCGGATTATAGGCGTGTTACTACGTTACCAAAACGAAATTCCAGTTCGGAGTATTCACTTTTAGTTTGACTCAAAATTTAGTTCACGTATGCGATATATATTATTTTCCGCTCCGCTCATGACAAAGTCAGCAGCCGAAATCGCTTAAACATTTTTATTGCACAGGTAATTATTTGATAGATAGTTTCTTACAATATCATATCTTAGTTATAATTTTTTTATACTATTTACGTTGATATTAATATTATGTATGTATTTACAAGATTTTCTGTTATAATTTGTTTAAAGTTTAACTTTGTTCGCGTCTAAGTAACATGCAACGTAAAAACTATAAGAATGATTCGTAGAAATCATCCATTACTACAGGTATCATCAGATAAACCTGCGGGTTAAGTTGTCGCTGATCTCTGAACTGATAGCGGATGGTGAGTTTAATTCCTCGAAAAATTTTGATATTTGGAACTAAAATTTCTTTTGTGTGAGGGTAAAAAACCATAATTATGTAGTAGTTTATTGTTAAATTTATATACGCAGTCAGTCATTTGTTAAGTTGCCGCACCACAGATTACCAAGTGCAATCGGAGCGCCATGTGTGAAATTGGCCTAAATCATTTATATTCACATATTTATTGTTAACAAAAGCCGCCAAATACAACCTTATATTAACATTATACACTAAAAACAAGACGTGCTTTTATCTTTTAAGATACAATCGCTTGTTAGCTTCGAGCCTCTTCAGAACTCTACTCGATAGCTCTCCGTCTAATCGCTCTCGTGACTACTTATCTGTATTGAGATCATGATGATATTATACTCTAAGAAGTACTTTTTAGCCCTGTGAAGTAGCGAATGGCTATTTGAAATAAGCATATGAAAATCATATACGAACAGAGTGAAGAACGTATTAGAAAAACGAATTTGCATGTTTTGGTTGGTACTTTTGACATTCTTCCAGGATTTCTTTATATATATCTTCATCAGTCTATCAAATCTATTGTTGGATTTAAAATTTTAACAATGATTTATTAAACTTAAGGGCAATTCAAAAGTTCTGTGTATTTAAGTGACTGGCCGGTTTGTTTAGTGGTCACTGACCCTGTTTGTGTGCGTTTGTTCTGAGGGTGTGTATAATTATCTATTAAATTACATAAATGTAATTATACATAGGTATCTATATATATGATTTAGAGTCATAGTTAGGAAAAAGGGATCCACCATATTAATCTGACGGGTTAACTGCAAACGAGTATTTATGTAATGTGTGAAAAAATTTGTTAATGTAGTCACAAAGTTCCAAAATTTTGGATCCTGACTCCAAATTCTGAATTATTAATGCATTGATTCCATTTATCTGCCTAATGTTAGTCATTCGATTTCATATATATTCTTTGCGTTAACTGTAAGCTATATTTTGAACTATTCTTGTAAGTTTAATGTGCTCTACAATACTAAAAAAATAATACTAGCACTCACTATTTATGTTAATATGTTACTCTTATTGTCACATAAATAAATACATCTTTTCTATATTGCCCTGCCATCTTTGAAGAAAGGCACATTTCAAATTATACAATTGTAACATTACGGCAATACATAGTTATGGAGGCACTTCATAGATGGCGCTAATTACTTATTTTCATCATGGATTGTTATACGTGAGAGTTCGTTCCATAAAAACTTGCTCATTTACAGAAATTACTAAAAAACAATTAAATCATTATCTTCTTGGTTTTACGTTATGAAAATTCGCACTATGCCTCAGTAATAAATATCATTGGAATAACTTTAATATGAAAAGGTAACAGTTTGAAAGTAAGTAAAATCTGGGGTTCCTCTGCCATACCATTGTATCCATTTATGGCAACAAGCAGCAATGGTTCATTGTTGTAGTATACACTGTATAATTGAAAGATACCTACATTAAACAATTAGGCTTAATTAATTTTATGATTATAACATACTTAAATACCATTAAAATGTTTTTCTGTGACTTTCTATATATACCTATACATGTTATATATTTTTATTTCGCCATAAGAAATCTATCTATGTAAGTACTTATATTAAGTACTTACGTGTTCCTTCCTTAAGTGCTAAAACAGGGAGCAGGTACAGAAATGTCTTTTGTGTCATTTCACGTATCTTTTATAGGGTAATCTAGTGTTTTTTATCGACTTTTTTATCGACTATCTCATTTTACCAATCTTTTGATACACTATGTCCGTTGTTTTTTCAAAAATTATTCTGCGCCTTTCAGAAACTACATTTCCGGTATAAGGTAATAAAAGCCTGTAATCTCCGAAGAGGTAGACAGAGGAGTGTAGTACACTCTCACGTTTCGCCACTCAAACTTACGTTCCACCATGAAATAGGAGGTACTTGTCAGTTTCATCAATATGCTAATGTCGTTGATTTCTTGCTGGCTTTATATATACACTGTCTCTATAAAGTTATCAGTTAGAAAATAAAACATATATACCATGAAAAAGAAAGCTTTATTTTTTATAACGCCGTGTTCTGCCAAAATTGCTTTACATTGAATATATTGTCTCGGACAAAAATTTTAACTTTTAAGTACAATATTTACATTAAATTCGCAGCGAATGACAAAAATATAATATCATTTTGAATTTCATTTTAATTATTTACAATCATAATATTAGGCAATTATTGAGTAAGTTCATTTTTATTGAACGGGTAAAATGATGTTAATTAAAGTATTAAGTTATTGTTCTAATTATGTTTATTATCTAACTTTCCGTGTATCTAGCTTAATTAAATGGTGTTATTTTCATATCAATAGCATGCAAGGAATTTATCAGTTACTATATTATATATCTATTAATTACATTGTTGTAATAAATGTAATGTTCATTATTAATCTAATATCTACATTAAAACGTTTAGCGTTGAACAATTACAAAGATTTTGTACTGATAAGCTTTTATTACCTTTGGTCTCAAGCTTACTTTGGTGATGTAACGAGTATTTTTTTCATATTTCAATGTTATCAGTTTATTTCCTGTGCATTTATTTCTATTTTACTTACAATTAACCCGGCAGGTATTTATAGGTTCTTTCGCATGCAACATGTTGCATACATTTTAAACATAATATATAATAATTTTATTATTTGATTTTTTTTCATTTTAAAATGATAATTTTATTACAGTTACTCATTAGTTAAGTACTTGCCTTAGAGCTCTATATAAAAAGTCTTAGAGTTATTATAATAGGTAGAGCTATATGCTTATGCTGTATGTAGGCTTTGACCAATTCAATTTTTATATCGACAATATTTTCCGAACCATTTAAATTTGTCTATCGATGATATCCTCAGCAATATTCGTTACATCACTAAAATTTATTAAAAGTAAAATTATATTTAACAAGTTTAACAATAGTTTTATTGACAAAAAATAGCATATTTTGTTATTTAATATAATTAGAAATAGTAAACTGTAGAATACAATAAGCATTATTATCACATGATTATGGCAGACACTGTCCAATTTTAAACAAGTTTAAAGGCAATTTTTAAAGATATATGTAACAGGAGTTATTATTAAATATACTATTAAAAAGTGCGATTACCTACTAAATCCAGTATCCCTTAATATGCAAAGTTTATATTTTAGAAGCTGTCATACATCTGTTCAAATCTAATCACACTTTAAAGCAATTAGCGAAGTAAAATATTTAAAATATCTCTATCTATATACTTGAAAAGGGAGAAAACTGGTTATTCTAAAGAAACTAGTTTTTATAAGTTACAGGCAGATTTTTGTGCAGAGTATTTCATTATTATTAAAAATAATTTAAATTATTGTCAAAATTATATCAGAAATGTTTGTTTATGGAATATTATTATTTGCACCCGAAACTACATTTCTTATTACAATTATTTAGTTACCACAAAATAAGTATATTGAATGTATTTCATCGTCGTTTCCATATGATATTGACTTGAAAAAGATGAAATTAAATAATATCAAAAACTTACTAACTATAATTATATTAATTATGCAATACAATGTTAATGAATGGAAAAAGGGTAACTTGACAAAGCTATTTATGAAGAGATAAATTAATTTAAGTACAATCGATAAGATGAAATAAAAATGGAAAAATGAAATTAACTAATTTAATTACCGTTGATAAATATGAAAGATTTAAAAGGTAAGTTTGATAAATATTTGGAAAACTGTATTAAAGCGAAATTTACAATAATTTTCTAAAAATCACACGTTGAGTAGATATTATTTAAACGGTTAGTTCGTTTCTAGAGGGAATAACAATAACTATTTATAGAAATTACTCTAAGCATTGGATTTCCTGCTAAATTTGAATATCTTAAAAACATATATAGATATCTAACGGTCGGTAATTTGAAAATTTTAAACGTGTTTAAAAATTAATAATTTGATATCAATTTGTTGAGGCTTATTATTTCAGAAAATGTTCGATTTATATTGCAATCAGCGCGCGGCGCGCTGCGGTAAGGAATTATTATTTTCATTTGTATAATAGGTACTTACTACATGTAATTTGATCTTTCTTATCGATTAAGTATCAAGAAGTGAACATTGCACTAAACTGCAATAAAAAAAATACTGAAATGTTTGTTTTCTGATATTTTAACACGAACAAAGATTCCATTAACACTATTGGTATTTTTGGGCCGTTAAACACCCTATTCCGAAAGCTTTAATATTTTTCTCGAACACACTTGCAGAAATATCGCCTATTGTTCGAACCAGCTCCGCATTATTATTATTATTATCATTATACCGAATTATTCACCTATCTATACCTTACAACTAACGATACAACAAAAAACGACACGCATTCCGTAATAAACATTTTCGAAATAAACCTTAAAATTATCCGGCTTAGCTCCATATTCGTTTAAGAGACGGTGTATTTTTTTTTGTTATTTCTGCTTCGCAAAGCTTTGCACGTCATGCTCATGCTTCTAAATTCAAAACACCACGCGTCGACACTAACGCTTCCCTCGTATTTTGGAAATCGAACACGCTAACAAGTTTTTTTTGTTGTACAATCGTCTGTCCAATAATAAATTAACGGGCAGGTGGCTTGAATCATGAAGACTAACTAAATTTTTGTCCACTTATCCAACAGTTCCATCTATGTAGTTCCAATAATCTTACCGTCACAATACAAAATTTCAAGTCCAATCATGGTACCACGTTAAGTGATGCTCTTCATGATCCAATGCAAAATATCTTTAAAACTGTATAAAACAACCGTTGCGTAGCGAGAACATAAAACTCAATGAATACTAAAATCTGTGCAGCGATCACATATAATATCGATCGCTTCACAATTTGTAACAGCATGTTTTGTAAGTGATAGGGGTTGTGTTATCACCGCGTTAGACAGCGGTGATAGGGGTTTCGGTTCAGAGTTGCGTGTAGCCTTCGTTCCGAGGGGATGCGCGTCGGCGGGCGGTGCTCGCTCGGCGTCAGAACACGTCGTCGCTGGGGTCGTCGTCCAACTCGCACAGGAGTTTGCTGCTGTAAATTGAGAAGCAGAAACTTTACATATCAACCAAGATGTACGAACTTAATACCAAAGTCAATCCGATAACGGGACAGTTACAATAACGTAAATGTAAGTGAATATAAACAACATTCTTATATAATATTGATACGGCTAAAACATATTTAACACTCAATTTCTTAAATTTTAGAAATCGGTTCTAATTCGCAGATATATTTTTTTAAATATTGTCATATTTTATGATACTCTTAATGATGTATACAGATTTTGATGAATTTATTTCGGTCGATATGTAGATATATTGTATGTAGATACACAAAATTAAATTACTTTTATTTTGGTCTATAAATAAATACAGGATTAAAAAATGAGATAATTGTCAAAATCGTGATTTCAGCTTAAAATACAATATATAAAAGTAGTAATCCTTTACCAAAGCAAAGCTGAAATTTATAATATGATTCACTGCGAGTAGACTTTAATGATATTTTGACCCTAATTGCAATGGAAACTGAACAAATAAAAAACAATGAAGCAATAGACGATTTCAGTTATTTAGGTGCCTATATACAGTAAGAAATATAAGGAAATCTAGAAGAGATAGAGATTGGAGACGAAGTTCTGTTTTTAGGAGCTGTGCATTAATATTGCACTACATCTGCCAGTGCATAAAGTGTTCGAGGTACAGAATAATACATTGATTACTTTCATTCACAATATTTTGGTGTTACAATTGCCTTATAATCACTTCTTTTTAGAAGAAGATTTAATTTAAAGAGATTTTACTTTTACTGTAGTAGATTACGTCATAAAAATGATAAATAGTGAAGGAAAGCCATCAATATCTATGTAATGTTAAGTTCAGTCGTTAGCTATAGTATATAGTTCGTACACTCTGCACTGTGCAATTGACTAGCGTAAGACGTACTTGATAATGAAAGCCTACTTCCAATACAACTATGGTAGGTACTACGTTGTTCCACCACCGAACTTGATATTGCTACTGGTTCTGCAAGTCCAGGATATAAGAACACAAATATTACTAAAAATAAAATAGAACTCCTGACGACTATAGGTGGTCTTACCAAAGTCTTAATTTCCGTTTTGTTTATAAGGTTATAAATTATGATTTTTATTAATTAACTGTAGGAAAAATCTAACTATAAGGTTTACTAGATTTCTAAGTCTAAAATTAGAAGATATTAAAGAAACACTTACTCCTCCTTGCTCGTGTACGATTCGGCGTGGACTCGCCTGTTGCAGGCCCTTTCGCAACAACGACAGTGCCAGTAGGCGAGAACACTTAAACTGAAGACAAATACTATTGTTGGCAACACCAGAGCTAAAATCAAACCCCGAATCGTGGAGTCCCACGAATACCTAGCTACAACCAAATCTGGTCTCGTAATACTGTAGTAACAAGGAAATATCTTAGGTGCCTTTGGTCCGGCGTAATCATTAGCAAACACTGAGCAATTAACTTTTGGAGGGTAGCCACAACCTTCAGGGTTTATTAGAAATCGCAAATCAGTTTCGTCCCACTCAGTCGGTACTGGTGAGTTTTCAACGAACGGTTTTCTTGCCAAATTCACTCGAATTTTATGACACTTTGTATGTGCTGTTGTACATCCTTCCCTGCATGATGCCCATGTACAATTAGTCAATGTTTCAGCGTGAACATGTTCTGAGACTGAGCATATACCTGCCTCAGGTACGAATTCTGCTAAAATTGTCTGT
>DWMF01000890.1:0-12797 GCA_018244815.1 Parelbella polyzona | reverse complement strand
GTTAATGTTTCTATATAAGTTACACAATTAATTACACTGTCCACCGCTATTAATCATTGATGAAACTCCGAACAAACGGACCAAATAACAATCTTCATATATACATATAATAATTACTTAATATTGTCTAAATACATAAATTCTATTATTTACAAAGCTAGCTTATACATGTGTATATTTACAGGAGATTTATATATAGGTACATAAAAAGGTCATTTTAAATTAACTGGTCCTTAACTAACGTTGAAATGGCTTATAATCCTAATTCTAATATTAATCGCTTGCAGCTGTACACGGATGCCGAAGGTTTAAATACAACAAATATCATAACATATTTCAGAGCGTCCTTCATAAAAACACATCGTCATTCTTCAGACGTGGTTAAATTCGTTTACTTAGGAGGCGCTATATTACAGTTGACTTGATACAGGAAGGTGGTCAGTTCTTCCCCGTTGAGTTCCTCGTCGACTTCCCGCAGGCTCGAGTTGGAGACGCTGCGGGGTGACCCATAGGACTCGGACAGTTCGTTCGCGCGCGCCTGTTTCCATTGCCAGTTGCCGCTCGGTACCTCATTGACCAGGCTCAAATCTCGACGCCCGTAACACTGGAACAAAAAGTATTAAAGGTAATTTTCTCTTGTTGATACATTAACAGTACGAAATTAGTGGTCAGGGGTGATTGTAACTGGTAATATCAGAGAAGTACATATCAATTAAAACTAATAAAAAAGACGTATTAGCCACAATGTATGAACCCACTAGATACTGAAGAGGCACAAATAAATCCAACACATAAAATATTAGGTATTTCACATAATTATGACGTGTTTCTTCCACATTGAGGTAAGTATATAAGATATAAAGATAGAGGCAATAATTTAGCACTCAGTGCTCCCTGCTTAACCAGAAGCCATCTAGCATGACCATAATAATAATTATTATTACTTATGAGGAACTAGTTCAAAACATCATTATGATTATTTTGTATTTTGTAAAATGTTAATTTTTACGTTTTTTTCCTAAAAGCATATATGTACATTGTATATACGAGTCTCTTAGATTTATGAGCAATTTTCATTCATTCTTTCTTTCGTTTCCAAATATTCAATTTATTTAAAAAAAATATTTATATACCTACTCAATTAATTACGAGCCGAAGTCATCTCCGGTCCATGGACCATATCTATATTATAAATCAGCTAACTCATTACTTCATATAGAAAAGCATTTAATAAAATATGTACGGAAAACATGTCCATATACGTAATTAAACTGAGTAACCGAGATAAGGATCAATGATGTTGAGGCCACTGACAATTTGTTATCCAAAATATTTGTATATTTTATGTTATATTCATATTAAAATAAATATGATTGGTCATATTATTACATATTTTACACATTATACATATTTTACATTGGCAATTAGATAGTTTAAAATTCTACCTGCTCATTTGATTTGGGTAAACCTTTGATTTGCAAAAACGGCTAAAACTTACGGCACTTCTAAAGTAATATTATGAAAATTTACCTGTATCTGATTTATTCGGTATTTATTTATTTTAATACGCAAGGTCACATCTGCAAATATATATATTGAAATTGAGAGAAGTTTGGCAGTCAGTGCTATCTGCGTACTACGGATGAAGCCTAGCATGACATTACCATTTAACATTGACCACTTCGTTTCGGTCGACATATAAACTGGGTATCGTTTCTAAATTCACGAAATAAGTACATTTCTATTGAATTTTGAGTACAGGCATACACTGGCTGAAAGGAACAAAAACATTCACGTTTTTATTATTTCCGTTCACGTCATTTCCTTGTCGGTTTACTCTACGTCAGCCGACACTCGGTGATTTCTCGTTTTAAAAGCGACGATACGTTCTGATTACGTCTCTTTACGATTATATAAAATATGAATCGCCTCCGAAAACATAAATTTATTTTGTCTTATCTCAGCTTACTCGTGTAAAATTGTGAATAAAAGTTATGAGACTGGATTAAGCATGGAAAGGCAGGATCTTTGCTTGTGATACGAGCGCGGCTATCGAAAACACCACCGTACTTAGCCTTGAAGAGATATTATATACGCGAACAATTATTCGATTTTTCGACGAACGTTGCTCATAGACACTTGTATTAACAGTGAAAATCATTGTAAAGAAAACAATAAGAAACCTACAATTACATACTTGTCATTCCTATGCACATCAAAAATATTCAATAGAAATTTGGCTTATTCTGTTTGAATCTATTGCCGCTATTTTTCAAATTCGTCCCATGCGATTCTATTTCTACCCAAGTTACCTACAAGCGAGATGTGGATTTGCTTGGCGTTCTCAGTGCTGGTATTGTTCGTAGGTATAATTTATCGCCAGCCATTTTTGTCGTGGTATTCAACCTCAACTTTCAGATATGTGGAAAAAATGGTTATTAATCTAAAGAATATTAAATTCACACATCAATTTTATAATATATTTATCATCATTCAATATAACTTATAATATGTCTTTTTATGTAATTAGTTATGTATATAATAGTATATATACGACAAGTAATAAAAAAATTGCTAGAGTATCCGCAAACGCGCAAAATTCATTTTTATCAAGTGATAGTCACAGTAAGCGAAAGCGTGCGCTACTGAGGACATATCGCCTATTATTTATAGTGACAGATCACCCCAATAAAACAGTAAGTTATCAAAAATTAATCCACTGGTAATGCCCCCGGGGTTGGCATATAATGTATACGCGGCGCGAAAACTGCGGTTGTAATACCAATAAATCTAGATCCCAATCCAAACATAAGGCTTTATAGCCCTATATATTACTTCAGGGACCGGAATTGTCTGGTTTTGCTTTGAATGGGATTTTGTTTTTTTTTTAATTCGTTGTCGTCGAAACTTCTGCTTAAATGTAACATTAAAAAGTTATATGTGATTATATTACACATGAGAACCATTTGTGGGCCTAATTCTAAGCAGTCAATTATTTTTTTCGGATAAAATAAACAGCCTTTAACGAGGCAAGAACACATAAGCCTAGCGCAAAATCCCGGAGTCTTTTTCCATGTGTTGAGCGACCGTTAAGGGAATCCTACCTATCCTGATAACTCTCCGAGAAATGGAAGGATCTAGAAAAAAGCTATGCTGTGAAAACTATTACGAACATTAGGAAAAGTATTTTATTGATGTGCATTTCAAAAATGAATAACATTTACCCACCTTGCTTTAACGAACAAAACCATTTCTACAACGAACAAAGATATTTCAGTTGCTCTGAGAAACTCCATTACAAGTAATTTAGTTCACAAATTGAAACTTTAATAAGTTCTCACTATTCCAAGCTTTTCAAAGCAAGTATCGCACTTTATATGTTAAATTTGGGAATAGCGTATGAAATAAGACACTAACAACATTCATGTAAAACATTATTTAAACATTTCCATCATAAGCGTAAGCAGATACGTGTGATGAATACAGAACAAGCACGTTAGGTCTGTAAGAATAGCGATATGTGGCACTTGGTTCTTACTGACTGCCTAGTAAGGAATCTGGCTTGACCAAATAACAATAATAATAAATAATACTACCAGATAGCAGAACCCTTGACCCTGTAATATTGCGCCTATTTCTAATTTAAACCAACAATATCTACACCCTGCCTTGTTGTCCAATAAATAATAAAGTAAAAATTAATGTACATGGACCTGTTTTATAATTTTCATTTTTGTGTCTTATTCTTTTACTCCGATAACTTATATTAATATTTCTCATTAAATCTTAATTAAATTCTAGTTTGGTTCACAAACTTATTTTGCATATTCACTCATGATATGTAGTACCGGTTAAAGATTTTTAATTTTTTTTTGTTTTGCAAAAAAAATTATCATTGCTAGTTGCGCTTGTCTTTTCAACATGTCTCAAATACGTGGCTTCCATATCTAAAGTAACTATATGTTTTCTGCAGCTCAATAAATAAATTCTAAGCTTTTCATTAAAACCGAAATATGCATTGGAGCACATTTCCAGGAACAGAGAATGTACGCAAAGCAAATGTGAAAATGTATTGTTCTCTGTGACAACATTATATATGATGTAATTTTATAGCATTGAATTCGTTTGGAGCGTATCAAAGCGACAAACGAATGTGCAACACAGGTGCTCTAAAATTCAACATTTTATTTTACATTGAAAATACTCTAGAAAAATTACATTCAAAATAGCTCGTCATATCCGCAAGGATAAAGATATTTGGCGCTCAGTTTCCTCTACCTACCCCGTGAGGGACCTGACCTAAAAATGTTATAATAATGCTGTATATGGAATTTATTTATAGCCAAGAAGAACAAGGCGAAGTGGCGCTCATAGGGGAGGCCTATGTCCAGCAGTGGACTGAAACAGGCTCATGAGCTGATGATGAAATTTTGGTTCGTAGAGTGATACAACGTCAAGTGGACGTGTGAAACCTAGCAGAGCTTTGCAATCAAGGACTGTGTTTCATGTATTATTCATAAATCTCATTCTACTTATCAATTAGTACCTGGCCGATGGAACTTCCGTCTGCGTCTCTCAAGTTTGTCATGTCAACCTAGTTTTAGGACTAAGTTAGTTCATCAAGTTACTAATAACATTTAAGTTGCAACTAATATCACTGCAGTAATGTTTCAGGAAATCCATATACATGAAATCGACTGATATTAAAATGATGACCTTGAAATTATTGCAAATATAAGTCTATTTGTTGACGCAAAATCCCTTTAATCTGTAATTTTCTTTGAGCCAATATCAAGAAAATAAATGAATAAATATACATAGTACATATACATATGTTAGGTTTCTATATATATACACATAGATATTTTTTTGTTTCTCAAATTTGCTCCGAGAATTGAACCGATCCTAATAAAATTTAACAACATACTAAACTATATCCTTGATCTTTCATAACGCTATAATATAAGGAAAAATATTCAAATATATAACGCAAACAGTAGATACTTGTGAATTATTAAATATTCAATCATTCACTAAATTCAAGTCTAATTTGATCGCATCCATTGTTGCCAGAAGCCTATTTTGAGGAAGGAACGGAGTAATCAAATTTCAATATTTATTTATTTATTTATTTTTTTTTCTACCGGCTTTGTAAGACCACGTCGCAAATGAGACCTACAGAAAAAATACGACAGTGAAAAAAGCAATAAGAAATTGCTAAAGTTTTATTTACGGCGGGAGAGAATGCGCTAGGAGGGCGACACAAAGTAGTGTTTAGTATAGACAAATAGATAGATGCCTATATGTACATAGATAGTATATATAGATAGATCATTCTTATTAATCACACCACATGAGGGTATAATATAACGGCATATTACCCCGAAAGGCCAGGCCACGTTATACATATTATACTGCTAGCAATTTTAGGTTAGATTTATTTAATGGATAGGCCAGCGCTTGACCACAGCCTTTTCTGATGTAAAGTGTGGCGTATGGTGTAAAACATTAATATTTCAATAAAACTCAATAATATTGTGCCCAACCGGTGGATCGTATCCGCGACCGATTGCTCAGCAGCCGCGCTCGCAAACACTGAACCAGCGAGGCAGTCAACTCAGTTAGGTACATAAAAAAATATATGATATACACAGGCAATTGTAATTGTGTAATACATTGTACGACCTTATCGCTTAAAAGCAATTTCTTCCAAGTAACCCGCTTGAACTATAGAAAGAAGAATCTAATTAAAAAGTAGGGTAGGTTTTAAATATCTATAATGAACATTGAAATCCTATTCTACTTTTTATTACAAGTCAATTTCAACAGCGGCCATCTGTTATATTACCTAGCATTTACTTGAATTAATTCAAAAGATTTTTTTTTTAAAGATTCTTCAATTAATTTTTTCGAGTTTATGTTACTTTATATTTCGAGATAAGACCAGTTTTTAGCTTCGCTTGCCTCTAATCTACTTTAAATGAGATGAGATTCATTTTGTATGTAATAAGTAAAATGATACAGGTCTGCCGTTGTGCACGTATTACTCAAAAACTACCGGACGTTTCCGGACCGGACTTCTTAGATACTTTGTACATGTTTTAAAAATCATTATGATATCTTCATTTAATGTAAAGCTATTACAGTGTTGAGAAACAACAAGGTCTAGAGATTTTTTTATACTAGCAATTTTTATTATGTTTTTCTCTCTGTACATAAAGTATATTATTATCATCATAAACAAAGCAAACGAAGTCGCGGGTATAACCTAGTTTTGAATGCAATTAATAGAATATTGCCATTGAAGCCGTTGTATAGCTTATGGCAATTCTCAAATTGAAATCAATAAAAATGAACAACAAAATGAACTATTAATATTTATTTCTAGCAACAATTTGGTATTAAAAAAATAAAGTAATAAATAATCAGAGATTCTTTTAATATAATTACGAGAATGTTTACAAGCGTCCAACATAACCTATACATAATTTCAAGTGATTTGCTAAACCATAAAAAACAATTCTCATAATGTCGTTATACTATAACACATGAGATACATATATTCATATCTGCAAATAGAAAAAAAACTAGCGATAACTTTGTAGAGTAGGAACAGGTTTCGATAAAACACGCCGTTACAAGAACCAACGAAATGCGAAAAACACAACTCTTGTCTATGAATATATTGTCGATAATTAGTAATATAACATCTCGTTTTAATTTAATTCGCTTACTATATATTATAACCTTTAAACAGCGTTAATAATAGATTCAGGCGTTTTACAATTAACTGTTTAACGTTGGACTAAAAATTACATATCCTAACGGAGTATAAAAAATGTCGTCACGTTTGACACATACATATCAAAGAGTATTTAACTTGTTGTTACACAAAATAGCGATGACAATCTTATTACTTATTCAAATTTAATTGATAATCTCATTATAACATGTAGGACAAAGACAAAATACATCTTTGGTCACAAACCGAAATGAATCCATAGACAAGAAGCAAAGAAAAAAAACATAATAACGGTCTAACCTCACCTGCGCTCGGGGCGGCGCGTCGCAGAGCTGCGTGGTGCCGGTTGACAGGCGAGTCAGCAAACGAGGGTTGCGGGCGCGGAGACTGGTATCGGCCATAGCGCGTTGCCGCTGTGACGCCAGTTGGACACTGTACGTGCGCCCTAACTTCGCTCCATCACGGTGGCACCAAGCTGACAGGGTTACCTGCACAATGTAAATGTAATAAATAATATTTTAGGAGCTAAAACTATGTTTATTATAACATACAATATTATTATTATCAAATGTAAATATGTACCTATGTGATACACACTCAGTTTTTCGGGTTACATTTAATGATTTTTTTCTTCCGAATAATTATAAAATTGCTACACAGCGTCAAATTTTGTTCAATGCCAATTACGTAACGTGACATAAATTTCTAAATGACATGAGAAGTTTTTGTAAAAGAGAAAAATGCACATTATGTATACTGATTTTTGACTTTAATACTCCAACATTATAGATAGTCTCCCACTGTACGAAACGGTATTCATAACTTCTGTACAATTTCTAGATTAAAAAGCAATCTATTTTCATTTTCTTACCAGATTTGCTTGAATCTGGCTTAACATTGAACCATAAAAATGTTACAGAGTTATTTTACGTAGTACAAAATATACCGAACCCAATAGCGCCCCGCCGAGCCTATTCCGGCGGCAGCCGAGAACCTCATCTTGAATATTTTCTTTATATTATATTATCTCATTAAACTGTGAGTCCGAATTAATTAAAGTGATTTATGTTTTAAGAAATCGATATTTTGTTCCTAATGATATTGTATAAATATTCAGCAGTCGATATATTTTATCGTCGACACTAAATGTTAAATGGTAGTACATAATTATAATAAAATAAAACAACACTAAGCCATGACAGTGTTTCTCCGATGTGGTAGGCAAGTGTAGCACTCTCACTTTTCACCATTTATTATATATCACATTTTTTATATTATGCTGTTCCGCAAATGCCCCACCCAATAAAGACTTAATTAATTAATTTAGAAAGTGGTGGATTAGGAGATGAAAATGATTTTAATAGGGATAAAACATAGGCTCCGTCATTCGAGAATAATTAACCTTTGGGACAATGATAATACTTCAGTAATTAGAAAATCGATAGATCCGTTGGTGTAGTGCTTAGAGCTAATAATTTGTGAACGCGGAGTTGGTTTGATTCCCACTCTGAATAAATATTTTTGTGATGGATGAATATTTGTGAGATGTTTTTTGTGTGTGTGTGTAAAAATACTAAGTATCTAAGTATATGTATTTCCATATATGTAGTTTACCGGCTGTCTGCCTGGTAATAATACAATTACTCTAGGCTTACTTTGGCATCAGGTGGCCCCTGTATGGAATCTTTAATATCTATTATTATAACTGTTTTAGATATTACCTCAAACTCATATAGAATCATATCCTTACCTCCTTTAATTTAATATTAGAATTGATTACTTTCAATTACATTTTAAATAAGCCTTGTTTTATTTTATAAAAAGACGAAGCCCTCTTCAAAATAAACTTTTACAAGTAATAAAATGTACGATTTACAAAACCGGTTCGACATTTTTGCTGGTTGCATAATAACTGACTAATCGCCCAGGACTTGATTGGTAACGATTATATAAAAAAAAATACTAAAACTATGCCCGCTCAAGGTCATGTATATATTTTGATCGTTTTGACTGAGCGTATAAATAATATGAGAACAGGTATGCCCTTTACAAAAACATTGACATATGTATGTTTGAGTGTTACATAAATGTTTCATTTGGATGTCGTTGTAGTTACTCGGCTTAATTCCTCCCCGTATATATTTTTTACATTTACTATTCCAACTTCCTATACTAAATATGCTTCACTTACAGTAGTCCAAAATCGCATCATGCAGATGACAACGTGCCGCTCCTACGTCATGTACATTGACTCGATTTCGAAACATTCAAATTCCAGAGACCTCTCGCTAGCTCCGTATCCGAAATAGCTTTTGACAAGCCAATTCCTAGCTACCGAAAAACACTCCTAGCATTTCAAGGCAAAATCAAAGTAGCCAGCTGTAGGTACATTGTTTCGGAAGTAAGATTTATTTCAAAGACATGTCTTACAAAGCCCTGAGGGCGAGATCTCAAGTGAATATGAAACATCCAAAGGAAGACAGCCCATTATTCTCTTATACGTATCATATTAACATTTATTAACACCCCCCTCCTCCCCAAGCTACCACCTATCGAACCCCGCGGCCGATTACGATATGTCTTCTTTATCCGTTAAACGCTATACTATACAAAAACAAGCGTTCTTCTCTCGCAGCTGTTAAAGTTAACAAACTTTGTATTCCGAGGACGCTGGCAAAGAAATAAAAAAGCCTGCATTTTCCGTTTACTCATCATCCCGGCTCGATCGAAATTTGAGTAGGTAGTCCCTTCACGCTTTAAGCCCATCAAAAAAATGTAGGACTTATATCATCACAGCAGGCGCCGAATATCTCGATCCATACAGACCTGACGGATTTGTTCATGATCATCATTCATCACTCTATACGCAGGCTCTATTCTGACCTTAACATTTAGGAGATAGTTCTTCAAGATACAAGGACTATTAATAAAAAAGACAAATCATAATCAACTGTAAAGTGACTTCAAAACGATGAAAACACTTAAAAAAATAATAATAGTTTAAAAAAAAATTAAAAAACACTCTTTTATTGTATCATTCCTATCACAAAGTACTTGATAGGAATAATCTGAATTTAAAAATTTCAATTTTGTTCGATAGTCAGTAGGTATGATTAGAATATGAACGTCCAAAAAAGATGTAGGTACCCATAAGACTCAGGTAACTTATGTATTATTATGATAAGACTGTATTTTTGTCAACTGAACACAATTCAACAGCAATTGTTTTTTGTAACTACATGTAGATGAATTCTCCCGCTAAAAGCTCCGCCCTCATACGAAGATGACAAGAGAACTGCCACTAGATACGAATAAATGTTTGTGCGCCATCTATTGTAAAACTATTGTACTAGTTTAATAAGCTTGGTAAGCGGATGACCTACAACTTACTATGTTTTAAGGCTCTCTAATAAACGATTGAAAAGAACTTAACAGTCAAATTAACTTTCGTTTTTCATATATATGTATGTAAATGACGGATGTATGTAGATATGTTTACCGAACACAACAAAAAATGGTAAAACTGAGATTAGTTAACAAAAAAACCATCGGCAGTCTTGTCGGTATAAGGCGGTGTCGTCTAAATAACTTTGTTGTTTCGAAGTAACAGATAATCGCAAAGATTAAAAGAGATAGGGTATACAGAATATAAAAAGATATTCACAATTATTTTATTACAATACGATATTTCCAGAAAGCAATAGGAAAAAAAAACTACGTAGGTATAACGTGACACAACAGCCCTCACCCTTCTCATTCTAAAAGGATACCCGTGTTCAAGAGCGGAGGAATATGTGGACGATGATGACATAACTAAATGGATACATATGCATATGTATGATGTAGTAATCTATCTACACATTATCATTATATGCAAAGTCTGCGTGCACTCCTACCATCGTGATAGAAATGAAAGAAATTCAGTTGACATTATTCTTAAACAAAAAACCTTATCCACCAATATAGTGAATAAACATGTATTATTATTATAGTATTTATAACTGTTATTGCTAAACATTTATATAAAGCAGCATATAAGCCACAGGAAACCATCTTATAATGAATATACCTATTATTAATAGGTAAAAATATATAAAAAGCTATAATTTAGGAGCATCTGTAATATTCTAATGTCGTTAATATGTACTCTGCGCTTCCGTCACGGTATTAAAATTGAGGGTAATAAAACCGATGATCCCACCTTCATTTAACCCATAATGATGATAATGGGTTTCATATTCTATAATTGGTAGTCATCTTGTATTATAAAAGCACACAAATATTGTCTATTCGACATTCAAACATTGTAATTTAGTTACTCAAATCATGATTAAGACGTGAAATAAACTAAATTAAATTATATACGAGTAGGTACCTCATAGATAGCGTGAAATAAGAAAATGTTTGTGTCAATAATTATACTTTCGTTTGTGTAGGTGAAAATTTATTCACGAATCAAAAATTCTATTCGTGAGAGTTTCTAACGGTTACAAATTAAACAACAAAATTAATTTCAGGTCCTAAAACTAAGTGCTAAGTAAAATAAATTTACTCTAAATTAGTATAATAACAATCTTTATCATATCAATACCTCTAAACTTTAGAGGAGTCCTCTATTTTTAATGTTACCACATTTGGTTCCGTAACCGATGACTTTTAATTGAAATAAATAGTTCTGCGTTGTACATAACTTTTTATGAACTCCGAAAGGTAAATGCGTTTGCCCGTCAGATAGTCTTACAATTAGAAAAATGTAATCATGTCACGTTATTTATTACCTAATCCAGAATAGAGAACCATATATTATGTGCCTTGAATTAAATCACTCCGTGATCTGTTATTGTAACATGAAATGAAATCTGAAAATAACTACAATTACAGAGTACTTACTTTAGCTTTTTAAATGGCTTGATAACCGATTATCCGTTTAAGTCAAGGTTTGGATTTTTTACCTATATTACAGGTACCTTTGCACACAAAAATATGGTTACGTGCTAACCATCTGACCTGAAGTGTAATTACGAAATGATTTATAGTGGAAAAACGTCAAGGTATACAAATAAGAAGATAACACCATAAAGTAACATATTTGGCCTTTTTGTTTTTGTACAGTTGAACAAAAGTTCAAAACTGATTCGTTATTTTTTTTAGTTCCAATGCCAAAAATACTTACAACATACTACCTATAATTATTATTATCATATCGTGACCCTATCATTTGAAACGATAAAAAGGTTGGAAAAAAATATCGTCCCGCCCGATTCCTTTATGGGGTATGCAGATAACACCGAGTGCTCGTGAGAGTGGGTCGTGAAGAGCTTGTGGCCACGTAAACGTCGTGAAAGTTCTAAAATCTTATGTAAATTAAAGGCAAGATTTTTGATATTTTTAATATTACATACAATTCTCTTAATTGCAGCTAGTGTTGCCTGTATTTAGGAACATTTTAAAATAGTGGACTACATTGCAGAACATTGCAATAATGTTTTAAAGACTACAATATGTTACATCCATAATTGAACCATTCAGACCCTTTAATAACCTGCTACAGAGATACTAACTTGAGATAACAGGTTAGGCGTATCAATGTCAAGATCAGTAGCGTATAATTAGTCAAGTGGTTTGGCGGGAATCCGGTATCAGTTTAGAGAAGAATTTGCTTAATTGAAATTGTGTGATAAGTGAATTAAAGATTATATTAAGTTTTCCGAAATCGACTTTCATACATTTCGGGAGAAAATGATGACGTTAAAAGAAGCGTGTTCGGTTTTTAACGACGGATATTTGATATTCAGCAATCTCTGCTTACTCTCAAAGAACGAGCATGATGATCTAATAATAAATATATTAATAGCGGCCGATGAAAAGTTCAATTTAGATAATTGAACTTTTCAACACATTTTTTCCCAATAAAATATGAGAACATGAAACATAATGGAAAACGTAACATCGCGCCTGTAATTCCCGAAGGTATAGGCAGAGGAGTGTAGTACACTCCCACGTTTCACCGATTAATAATAATGAAAGGTAATTGTTTGAGAAAGTACTAAAAAAT
>DWMF01000889.1:0-12800 GCA_018244815.1 Parelbella polyzona | reverse complement strand
TTGCGCTCACTGTCTTCGTGTCTTATCACTCAAATAACACATGTACTATCTGTTTGTTTCCGACCAACTTCACACTGTTCTAGTGCTTCTTCCATTAATAAATTGTTACTAGTATTAGTAGAAGCCAATAAATTATCTGTCAAAACCGATAACGAAGTGTGTCCGGATCGCCCATTCAGTATTTTTGTATAGGTATGTACCTAAGGTTTCGATATACTAACGTGTAAGTGACTTTGTGTTACGTGGTTACATTTTAAACTTAAAATGAGGTAGATTTAATCACTATTGACATATAGTTTAGGACTTCCTTTCGTAGGGTACTATAAAGTAATCATTACTAAATATACTGTATATATGTCTATCTTAAGCTACAATATCGATTTCAATAATATATCGTCAGAAAAAAGATTCATTAGTTGTCAATATCCGTTCAATATTATATTATTATATTCTTATGTTATTATATTAGAATTATGTCTAAGAATTATTCGTTCTAAGAATGATTTGCTGTTAATGGCAGTATTATTATTAATAATATGTACTAAATAGCTTTAAAAAAAAGCAAAATTAGCATTTTTTTAGTCGCAGTGCGTACTTCAAATTAATCTGTTACCTTTAATTAAAGCTGCCATTATAACAGGTCACAATAATAATTAAAGAAAACATTCTTTCATTTAACACAGTGCGTGTTTCAATCTGTATTTTTATATTAGAATTAATGTGTACTGTGGAATACACATTTGTTCACTGTACGCGAGTGTATCCGAGTTAAGTGTGTACAGTCGCGAACAGAACGGCAATTTTAGTTCAGATCATCGTAAAATGTGAAACTGCGTGCGCGCAAAATATGGAAACTATGGCATCCTGTGTTATCGTGTGGTGTAAAGTAGGTCACTTCACTGTTTGAAAATTATTTTCACCGCTCGCATACAATTATTACGCAGTTTATGAAACTACTTACGTGCTATACATGTATACAGCGCAGCTTGCTTAGATTACAATACATATAAGCTTTATTTTATATCTACGTATACCTATGTTGAAATCTTGAAACAATAAATTCAATGGATTAATGTAGATTATTTTTATTTTAGTATATTCACTTTTTACACTATAGAGAAAATATTAATTTTCAGTAACATAGTACTATATAGTTATTACGTCACGCAAGGTTCCTTACGGGGCAGGTAGAGAGAACCGAGTGCTATAAAACACTATGCTTATAGAACTATTGTGGCTTCTTCTACGTTCATAATTTTTAAACGCGCGCCGGTTTGAAACTTCAATCAGTTTCAGCCACTATCTCTCCTATACTGTATTATATTCTAAAATTCTTTCAGTATTATATAGTACATAAAAATGGCAATAGTGATACGTCTGGTATTATAAAGCTCGGAATACACCGGCGAAAGTAACTTACAAGCCGACATTCTATACCGCAAGTGCCGCGGTGAAATGGAAAGCGTTTGCGCAACCGCTCAGCCTCGTGCGCGTGCGAGCGGGACAGCAACAGTGGATACTTCGAAACGTGCTGTAGTGTATAGAAATAATTTATTCTAATGGAATTATCTGAGTAAGAGGTCCTTTACTACCAATTTTGTTTTACTACTTGGTTTAATAATCTGTCGTAAGATTATTATGATTATTCGTTTCGTGTGCATTGGTCTTCGGGAGGCGAATTTGACTATATTTATATTTCTTATTATATACATAAACGCAGAGTAGCATATTATATGGTAAACGTGTCTCGTCACCGTTAAAGGGTATTGCTATTATCGTATTTCACATTATACAAGCTCCTGAAATTGATTCTTAAGCCCCTTCGAAACTTGGAGTGTAAGCTGCAATTTTTGTATTTTATATTTTAACTTCTTTAAAACACTTCTTTAAAACACAAACGCAAATATGGTATTAAAATAAGAACAGATAAAATCTTACGGTATTTCAGTTGTATATGTGTTAGTCCATGTGTTGGAGGTGTCGAATTCATTAATGCTCGCACGCGGACACGCATCGCAGCTGAAACAACGCGTTAAAAACAAAACGCTATTGTGATACGAGATTTATCACCGTAACGAACGGACGGCGGTGTCGCGCAACTCGTATATAATAGCCGCGTTACGTCAGCGCCAACGGGACAGCATTTCACTCTCGGCGAAAAGCGCGACGCGGAAGCGAACTTTCTCTTTTGCAACCATCGCTCTGCGGCGAAAAAACGCGCGCTAGACCCGGCCCGGCCTGTCGCTGCACTTATGTAACACGATATAAAAGCCGATCCGTGGGATCGTGTGTACGAACTCTAAGATGGCTGTCTGTTAATGCAAGTTCGCGTCGATATATTTATATCGATATTAAAAGTCATAAGCAGTTAGAGACTTAGAGTACGTTATCGCCGGCCACACTTTTATCGGCTATACACACTTCTGATTTAAACAAGGTCATAAAAAGAACAGGAAACGTTGACAAATAAAAGTGAAAAAAATGGTAGATTGGTATATTAAAATCGTCTAAGCAACTTTACGAGCAATTACAAAAAGGCATGTTAAACAGTAAAACGTAACTGCAATAAATACGTACACGAATCATTCGCGCACAATACCGTAAAAGAACGCATGCGCAAGAAAGAGACAGGTATAGCGAGTGAGGACGCGAGCTCGAGCGGAGGTCAACGGCTAGCCGCGGTCGTTGCCCCGCTATCGGAGTGACCTACTGAGCGCGTGACGTCATCACCGTACCGCACGTTCTATGGCATTGGTGGCTTGCCGCCTCTCAGCGCCATCTAGAGACGAGTAGAAGTAACAATGTACGTCTCATTACCGAGCTTCGTTTAAATATCACGTAGGTACTTTTACCTGCAGGATTATACTTTTTGGATTTACAGGGATTGTCGATGTTTGCGAAATACGACCTTTTTAAATTGATAATACGATTATTTTGTTTCGTTTATCTAATAAATAAATATCTTCAATAATTTACTTTTAAGTTACATGAAAACTGCCAAAAGTACTAAATAAAATAATCTTAAATAATTATTGGGTTTATTAGTAACAACACCATATATATAGAATTTGAACAATATTTTCTTGTCGCAGAGGTGGAGCTGGAGAGTATTCAGGATCGGTACGTCCAGGTACTTCGGAGCTACTTAGAGCACGCCGCCCCTCACCACCCTGGCCGACTCCAAGAACTTTTCGCTAGGATACCAGAAGTAAGTGAAGAACCATTAAGTAAAAGTTACATAGAAACCCAAAGATTGTAAAACTGTCTGCCTTCGTATAATTAAAAGTAAATATTGAACAATCAGACATAATTATTACTTTACGATCATGCCAGGTTCTTCACGGGGTAGGTAAAGAGTGCCGGGTGTCCCCTTATCTCTGCCCTCACAAAGCTAAAATGCTTCTTCTACAATAAAAAAATTATCACACAAACTACAGTCGTATAGATGAATGCAATGATACGTTAGATTGTAACGTTGCCAAAGAAATTTCATTTCAATCATTCAATTGCTGTCCTAATGTTTCAGATCCAGGCAGCAGCGAATTTGCTGCTGGAAAGCAAGATGTTCTACGTGCCCTTCGTGCTGAACTCTGCCGAGATTAGATAGTACATGGCCCGACTGGGCGTCTAGTTTTCAATGTACGAACCTTGGTCGCCGCGTCTCCGCCGGACCATCGTCATTTAAACGCCCAGTCAGTGTTCCATTAATCAAGAGTTCGTACATACCCTACCTAGATGCCGGGCAGTGACAATAAACTTTTAAAAAGCATAGGCTCCGATCTCCCTCCAGCCGCGCAGGGTCGCGCGAGGATGCGCGAGGCCGCGCGAGGCCGCGCGATGCCGCGTGAGGCCGCGCGGGGCCGCGCGACAGTGACAGTGCGTGACCGTGCCGTGTACAAGTACAGTTGTTCCGCAGCGAGTGATCACTGGTTATGAGTATCTGAAGCGCACCCGGACAGTGCGGTTATATGAATCGATGTGTGTATTGATTTATTGTTTATTAGAGGAATTAAAACGTCCCAATTGACAGACTGATTTATTATTAAATAGCTATTATTTAATAGGGACTTGGATGCGTGTTTTATACGTGGTAGTGTATACTACTTAGTTTTAAATAGAATAAATATATATATAATAATTATGTTAATATTTAAACTTTGTCAGTCGGAGATCGCATAATATATTATTTCTGTAAATATAGAATATACAAGTTAGATGATAGAGTAAGTCGTTGTTTTAGACAGAATTGTTTCTTGTAAATGAAATATTGCTGTTTTAGTTTGCATTTTATATAGTCTAGGATTAACCGGTAGGCTAATACTGGGTGTGTAATATGGAAGAATTTTAATTTAATTTTATATGACTTGTTCGTAGTATAACTAGCTCTAAGTACCTATTCTCAGTGTTTACCAAGACTGCTTGTATACAACTGTACTGTTTATACACTAACTTAATATAACGCGGTTTCCCGCGTGTCTCTTGTAGTCACAACTTATGCATTTTTATTGCCAATATTTCCAATAACCCTTATGCATATACATATTACGTTCTTAACATTTCCCTTCTCTTTATTCTGGTCTAAATAGTTGTAAGTTACCGGTAGAACAATGCATGTTCTCAGTGTGCGTTTATCGGGTCGGGCGTCATGTGTAAGTGCGACTTTGATGAGGTACACTTCCCGTGTAGATAAAAACGTGGTCCATATTTTGTAACGTTGACACAAATTCGTGAAATGTAAAGAATTACAGGCTCGAAAGAACGCATTACGCATCCTGTGCTCGCGCATGCAAATGGTGTTCACTTTTTGTTTAGGTGCTTCGATTATTTCGAGATACTTCGCTACCTTTGATGTGTTCAGTCGAAACGATGCTCAAGGCTTATATAATTTTCATTATTTTTACAATTAGATACGCAAAATTTCCAAAATGATTCATAGCAGCGGTTCATATTGCCGTATCGCTCACATATATTTCTAAATAGGGTTTTTATATCTTTGACATGTTAAAAAAAACACACACGTTGAGCGATGAATATTTATTTTAATACAACATAATACCCCGAACTACAAATATTCATTCTTTTTAATCATCGTTTTTTATAGAATCTCTACGATCGAGATATCATAACACAATTTTAACTGAGCTTAACTGAAGTGACTGTCATTTGCTCTACTTTGCTCTACTCTACCCAATTTATACGAAACACCACTTTTCTGAATAATGCACTTCAATTAGCTGAAATGTTTTGAAAATTTAATGACCTATAGGATCCCTTAAACGAAATCTGAATTTAATGTAGTGCTGATATATTTTTAAATAATCATATAGTATTATTACCCGTCATATTTCCCTGATCCTAATAAGTCAATTAAATAAAATATCCAATTAAAATAAATATTACATTAAATTTAATATCCCGTCACAGACAACGTACACATGATATCCAACGATTCCTCTCATCTCGTTTAATTCGTTCTAATTATCATTTTAAGTTACACTCATTTCATTCAATATCGAATTAACTAATTACTCATTTAACACCTGATAAGTACATAACATCATATAGTCGTATAATTTACATATTATCATTATAATCATCATCATTCGCATGGTCATATTCATGATAATACACTAAAATCGATAGCATGTAGTAATCATTTTTCTAACATCAAACTAAACACTAACTTCAACTAACACTGTCAGTGCCCACTGCCTCTATAATTAATGTTATTTGCCGTTATGGATAATAAAAATCGTATTAATTGTAATATTATATTGTATAATTGTAATAAACGTTCCAGCAACGGTGAACAGTTACCATTAGACATAGGGAAGGCGAAGTGCGCCTGATTTAAACTTAAGTAATTACAACCAAAAAGTTCGTTCTAGGGACTTAGGTTCTAGGTAATAATATTTTATGCCTTAAATCATGTCGAATACGTCAACGTCGTAAACGCGCTAAATGTAACCTGACACTGGACTACTTTACACTAATTCTTTAGGTATTTATAAATAATTTACAAACGATTTTAAAAGCACGGTATCCAAGTTACGCGTTACACAAAAAAGAACAAAATACCTGAAGAGATCACTAGCGACTTGGCGGCATATCTCGGAGCTCCGTGACATGTTAGCGCACCCGATTACGACATAACAGTTTAATATAATATTAACACAAGCAAACACTTAATCGTATGTTCAAAACGTAAGCTAAGTAAGAAATAATCAACGATCAGAATCAGTTATCAAATCACAGCTAGGTGTTACTAAACCGTCACAAACATTAAAGAATTTAAGCAACAATTTCGCATCTGTAGTCGGGTAAAATAGTTTACATAAAGTAGATATGTACACGAGAAAACTGCAAACTTTTTGTAATTATATAAATCCTGTTACCTGAATGAGTGACACTCGTCCGTTCCTCATCATGTTACCATTAGTTAAGTATTAGCCGATATTATGTTTTATACATTATATGTTATTAGTTCGACTACAACCAGTTACGATACTGCCATCAAATGCCTAATTATGTAGTTTTGCGAATAATTTTGTTATGTTACTACTATGCGTCTGTTTTTAATTTAATAGAATTCGAGAAATTATTAGTTAATTGTGATAAACAGTGATAGGATTAGAAAGGTTCGGCTGGCGCGGTCCGGGACGCGCCGGGCGCGCCCCCGCCTCGCACGGTAGCTATTGGTCATAACGATCTACAATACTAGCGAAACCTTCCAACGATTGGGTATTTACACATATTTATTTATTCAATTTTATCTAACTTAAATTATGATTAATTAGTTTTTAAAGACGCCATCAGAACGACGGCGTTAAATCTAAAGTCTGAGGTAAAGATGCCTTTATAGATTTTTAAACTTGTAATGACGGAATCGTAAATATAACTTTAGTCGCAAATCGTGCATCGTTCTACTAATATGTTAACGTATATATGTGTATGTAAGTAATATTGACACTTATTTTGTTAGTAGCGTAGAGTACTGTTAAGGCCCAAACTAACGGAAGTGCATCAAACGGAAACTAGGATTGTAAGAAATGTTATTGGCCTTGTACAAAGGGATAGTATTGTTAGTAAATAAACAATGAAATTGGCGCATTACTGGCGAGTACCTTATTAGAATAGTACACGGAAAGTCCACAGAGGCTATACATTGATAATTAATGTAAATAAACGTCATATAATATGGCCATTTGCTTTTCGTTGCTTTCTTATACATTGAAGTGTTTCTCACCTTCGACATTTCGAATGGAACCCCGCATTTTATATAAACCTTAATAACTTGTTCAATGACAACCTAACAGCCGTAAAAGGAAAATATATCCGCTTGCTGCATCCATTCTGTTTACTTATTTACACTCGAAATTTGCGGTAATGCCATACCGGAAACAACGTTGTAGACACCAAGTATTCTTGTCTCCTTTTAGGAATATGAAATATATCCATTGACTACAAAATAAAGTAATATTCATTCATGTAACCGTATGTATATTTGTAAGAGAAAGTATTATACACTACGCGTTACCTAGACGGATAAAACTTACGAGTTGAACCAAGTCGAATGTCACCTTGGTAATGTCGCGGAAATATTTTGACTGATATAAATATTAGTAATATAAATGTTAATATATTTGTAAGAATATAAACAAAAAAAACTTAATGCATTTCACACTTTCTTTACAATCCATAAGGGGATAATTAATTACATCTAATAAGATATTGTGACGAAATATTTTTCACGTTCTTAGCTTAAGGTTTGTTGTGTATAAAACTAGTGTGTCATGTACTTCGGATATTGGAGGGTTATAACTGTGTACATTGGACATGTGTTAAAATAGTTATGAATTGAGTGTAAATCCGTAAGAGATATAATATATTTGGAAACGTTGACGGATGTTTGTTGTATGTATGTATGTAATTACACGTCACAGATGGTTATTTGAACTCTAAGTATATAAATATATACATATGTATCTATATTAGATATCTATACTTCAAGTTATACTTACATGTTTTATTCGATTAACGATTATGATCGTTTTCATTACGGTTACACAAACAAACACGTTTCGCTTTTCATGCTAAAGTAATTTTTGGATGTCTTTGATTCCTTTACGATTTATATTGTTTGAAACAAAATAGAATTTAAGAAGCCGTCTCATTTGTTTCACCGCGCAGACATCGAACACGACAGCAGACTAGCGTGTTAATTGTTGAACTTAAGAGTTCAATATGATTGAGTGTGCGAATTTCAGGTATATATATATAGTTGGGCTCGCTCAATTTCAAGACTTATCGCTTTCTGATCTAGCATTATACTTTTAAGTATTACGATCCATAGGGTTCTATGTTTAAATGTAGCCAGTCACATTAGTTGCTGATTGCTGAACTGTTCTCGATGGATGAAAGGCTGTTGTTATAATTCGACCAAGTTAAGATACACAATGACTGTTAGTACTATAAATGATTCTGATGATTGTATCATGTTTATATCTCGTTCGAGTGGTGCGCCGTGTGTTAGTCAATCGATTGTGTACTGGTTTGCCAAGAGAAGTTACCTACAGTTGTGTTTAGTTAGCGATGCATAACGTGTTTGTACTTTAATTTGTTTTTTAGTTGTACTCTTGGAAATCAATGGTTAATAACTTAAGAAAATAAATTGTATGTGAAATATTCAGACCTTTTATTTTTTTACCTCAATCTTAAGTTATATATGTATTTGTCATATAGGATAAATCTCCTGGCAGTTAGCCCCGCTCCAGTACTCAGTTTAGAGCGTCTACTGCCTCGTTGGTCCATTGGTTGCAAGTGCAACTGCTCATCGAGAGGTCCTGATGCAAATCCTAGATCGGGATCTAAATAGAATTTTTCTAACTTAGATTTTCTAAATACCATCCTAAAATCATCTTCTTAATACAATCTGTGCCTTTGTTCTTCAGGAAAAGTTACCTGATCCACTTGTAAAAGATCTGTCTGGTGAATACCTATTATCCGCCTTTCTTAAGCCAACATCTTGAGTTAAACGAGATAACTCACAAAAATGTATCGAAAAGTAAATCTGTACTTTTAAAATATTTCAGAGGTGCACTAGCTCATGCTGGTTTTCAAAATGAGTTTCTTATTAGTACTGCATATGAAGTTCATTCCCGTAATGTTGATTTAAATAAAATACAGAATTAGACGTTAGAGCAATAAACGCAAAATATTCAAAAAATACACTGTTGACTCGAATGAAGGAATAGGTACCTAATATAAACGTGACAAAAATTAACAAAATCTTATTTCTGTCGTTAAATTAATAAATATTTTTTTAAAGTAACTGCAATATATGTACAGTTATTAAAATATTTGTACAGTTATTACAGATATTAACATAAATAATTATATACAATGAAAATAAAGTGGTAAGACTACCGAACTTTTTATAGGCATCAAAGTAGAAACTGTTTCCAGGTCCTGTTAGTTATTGAAGTTAGCTTAGTAATTAAATAAAATAAGTTGCTAATAAAACAACAATCAAGTTTTAGTTGAAACTCTAAAATCTAAAATGAAAACTCCGCTATATTTAATTAAATCATAGAATTCTTACACTTAGAGTAGGGAGCCAGTCTAAAATGTGTCCATCGATAAAAAGATAGCAAATGAGGCTACCTATCTGTGTCTTTCTACTTGCGCACGCGCAGGTAGCGCTAGCGTGAGTTCATTTTTTGAAAATAAGCTGTTCTTCTGCTGTACATGCATCGGTAGTGAGATATAGAGAGATACTATTTTTTATTTAGTTATTTATTTAGATAGATAGATAGATCGCGATCGTTTCTCTCTTTCTAACCGTCGGACGTTGCCGCTTACAGGCAGCCGTATATCTCCCTACTCTATTTAAAATACTTCTATGAATTAAGTCGACAATAACCTAAAAACGTTAACAGAGCCATCTTTCATTAGATAATAAAAACCTGCTAATGTTCCCAAAATACATCGTTATTGCTTTTTTAAAACAACGTAAAACTATGAAACAAATAAGACTAATAACTAGTGTATGAACAATTTCAATTAATTTAATCATTACCCGATATCTTGTCCTTTGTGAATATATAATCTGTGTCAGACGACAAGCTGTGCCAGGTGACAATTGTTTTATTTCTTCTAATGTCAAAAATTCGCTACCGCCACATGTCGCTATTGAAAGTTGTGTGATATTTCCTATTTGTAACGTTTTTTAGACACAAGAATGGTAAAATCTCTCATATGAAACTGTCATAAAACCATATTTAATGTTTTAAACATTAATTATAACGCCATATTTATGTAAATATGTTAAGCAGACATTAACTCTTATTTGTACCGCTGTTTTCAGAAACCTTTGATGCTTCAAGGGCACGAGCGTGCCATTACACAGATCAAGTATAACCGAGAAGGAGACTTGTTGTTCTCTGCTGCAAAAGACTCCAAACCCAATGTGTGGTGGTCACTCAACGGCGAACGCTTGGGCACTTTTAATGGCCACGGTGGCGTAGTATGGTGCCTGGATGTCGACTGGCAGACGATTAACCTTATCACTGGCGGTGGTGACAGCTCCTGCAGGTCATAAAAACGTATTGCTGTTGTTAAAACATTTCATATGAATCCTAGCTCCCACTAGCTAATTATATCTAAATTGGCCAAGTTGTTCAGAAAATCTTTTAATTAATGTTTATGTTCGATCAAAGTTTCTATTAAGTTAAAAAAAATGCGAGAATTTTGTTTCAGAACAAAATATGTCACTCAATTTTTAATGAACTGCATAAGTTTCATTTAGACCAAAACTAGAAGGGACACTGAACTCTTATTTATGGTTTCAGTTTAAGCTAAAAAATTCGTTTTCGTCTGATAGTAATTTTAACCCAGCTAATTTTACCATTTTATTATATATTGTAATTTTAAAATTATTTATCAAGCATGATTAAATATTCCTGAAATATATGTCTTTTGAGCAGATTGTGGGATTTGGAGACTGGTAGAAACATTGCTACAATAAAGACTAATTCTTCAGTGAGGACATGCAATTTCAGCTTCAGTGCTTATCAGGCTGCCTACACTACCGACAAAGCTATGGGACACCCTTGTGCGGTAACTACAGATGTTTAATGTTATTATTTAGAATAGGTTTTTAAAATTAATTAATATATTAGTTATAAATACTTCTATTGTGTAAATAATCTTATTGTGGAAATTAATATATTTGAATTGAAGAAATAAATATTTTTTACAGGTATTCATTATTGACACCAGGACAGTTGATGAATCGATCTCATCACAGGCTCCAATACTCAAGTGGGAAATAACTGATTCAAAAGTCACATCAATGGTCTGGGGCACGCTCGATGAAACCATTATCACTGGTCATGAGGCTGGTGACCTTAATCAGTGGGATCTTAGAGTATGTATTATATTAATATTTTACTTCTAACATGGTCGATTAATTAAGTAAAATGTAGAAGATCATAAGGTTAAGTGAATATAAAAAATATATAGATTGAATTATTTTCTACTACCTTGTCATTTGTTATCAACCTTGGTTACACCATATTAAAATGTCAATAATTATCATGGAGCCAGTCCTAGGAATTGCTTGAACTTTTAAAAACAAATGTAGAATAACTCATTCTGCCTGCCCCCTTTGTTCAGTTGAGTGGTTAGTGAGGCTGACTTCCGAGCATGCCGTAATAGGTGTTATTCACATCAAGAAAAAAAAATTTGTCTGATATGCACAAGTGTTTGTTCTGTATCTGGATTCCAAAAATTTGTTTTTATATATAAATATGTGGTTATATGAAGCTTATCAGCTTTCGCGTTACCATAAAATAAAATGTCCAAGACATTTACTTAGTTTGCATTGTCCACATTGTGATATGAAAAAAACTTTTTTCTAATATTACTATTTTTTTCCAGACTGGTAAAAAGATTCATTCAGTGAAAGAGCACACCCATCAGATCAATGATATGCAACTGTCTCGCGATGGCACAATGTTCATTACCGCCTCAAAGGATCAGACAGCTAAGCTCTTTGATACTAGTTCCCTGGAACTTCTTAAGGAGTACAAGACCGAGAGACCAGTAAACTCAGCAGCTCTGAGCCCTATTCTTGATCATGTTGTACTTGGCGGTGGTCAGGATGCTATGGAAGTAACAACAACATCCACCCGACAGGGCAAGTTTGATGCTAGATTCTTCCATCTAGTATTTGAAGAAGAATTTGGACGGGTCAAGGGTCACTTTGGTCCTATTAACAGTTTAGCATTCCATCCTGATGGAAAGAGTTACGCATCTGGAGGTGAAGATGGCTATGTGAGAGTCCAGAGTTTTGACCAGTCATACTTCGATTATACCTTTGATTACAACAGAGATTAGACTATATAAAAATTATTCAATAATAAGTATAAAATTTTACACAAACTTCCATTTACAACCCATATTTATCATCTTTCAAAATTTTCAAATATTTTTATGTGCAAATTAACACTACATACTTCAACAAATTCTGTAATTAGTCATATTATAATAAAAATATTGGAGTATAATAGTCTATTTTATGGTCCCAACGCCTCTCACTAACGAGTTTTTCAAATAAAAATTAAAATCATTTCTACAATTCGTTGACTGCCTCGTTGGTCGAGTGGTTGCAAGCGCGACTGCCGATCGGGAAGTCCTGGGTTCAAATCCCGGGTCAGGTATTATTGGATTTTTCTAATTTAGAATTTCTAGTAGTGACTCGGAGTCTGGAATTGTGCCCGGTGTATGGCAATAGGCTC
>DWMF01000888.1:0-12809 GCA_018244815.1 Parelbella polyzona | reverse complement strand
AAATGATCTTTCAAAAATTCATGCGTTGCTTGGGGCTAGAATAAGGTGTAGCCGTGGTTCCTTCGCAGGAGAGAATTAGTTAAACGCTTCATCCATCCGGGTCGCGGCGAGACAGAATACATCGCTGGACCCCATGACTGGACACCAGAGCGTCGTAAGAGGAGACTAAACCTAGCGCTATCAGATCCCAGTGTGGCACGGCCTGTCTAGGCACGGCTGCCGATGAGTAGCAGCGTAGGCGATGTAAGAAACCGATCTCCAACCCAGCCCAGTGTGAAGATTATTGGCAAAAACCCATCGGTGAAGGCCTATGTTCAGCAGTGGTCTTAGGCTGATGACGATGATCACTTCTCAATAAACAAAATGTAATAATTTCTATGCACATTTTTAATACTTCGTTCAACACAGAAACCAATGTTTATGGTTTAATTGTATCTCTTTTATATCTATATTTGTTTATTTCAGCAAATATGTATAAATGTAATATTTTGAAATCACAACATATTGAATTCCCGTTTATTCCTACCCTCTATGTGTGTTAATATTCATTCGCCATCATCGTATCTGTGACGAGTCGTAAGGCTTTATTGATTTCATGACATGTACACACCTTGATATTAAACGGCAAATATCCGCCGACGCCTTCACGGATATCGCAATAATCATCCTTATCGTATTCCTTCGACGCGTTTCAACTTTATTAAAGCTGAGTTCGGCTTATTAGCCAACGTTTATATCTCTATTTGATATACGCAAACCGTTTGAACTGCGGTCGCGTCGGTTTCCGTTATGAGGCTCTAAAATTTCCGCGTTAAACACGTTAGTAGGGGCGTGATTGGGCGCTTCCATTTATTGACCGGTTAGACATTTTATTTGCGGCGTGAATTTTCTATTAGGATGTTAATTCCGATGTCGCTCTGTACGTTTATAAGAGATTTAGACGCATATTTTGTTATGTAACTGTTACTGTCAGACTTTTAATAAGGTTAGAAGGAAATATAACATCACCAATATATTATCCAGAAGGGGTAGGCAGAGGAGTGTAGTACACTCCCAAAATTCACCATTTTGTTTATGCGTTCTGTCAAGGAGTAGGGGATGAGATTATTGCCTACATGTTCAGAAGATCTCGTTAGCTATTAGCTAATATGGTAAAGAAACAACCGAAATGACCGAAACCGAACCGAAACTAGAAATAGAAGCAAAAATTAGAAATAAGTAGTCTGAGCTGTGTTGCCAACACTCGCTAGTCTAAGAGGATCTAAAGAAGAAAAGAAGACAAAGGGGAAAAATCTTTTTTAATAAAACGATATCAAAACAAGACTAATAATGATGTAAATACTGGTTTAGAAAAGCTACATGGCATTGACAATTCTTTTTGGAACTCATTATTTTATTAATGAAAAGTGAATAATTGTAAATTAATACCCGAGAAAATACGTTACTGCAAAAAAAAAGTTATTTTCATAATTCAACGCTCCCATAATACAACAGTTAGCCTTCCCGACAATTCGTTTTGATTCAGATTACGTCACCAAATAGAAACTTATTGGCGTTCAGTAAGAGTTCGATCAATTCAGTATTCGATCAATTTTAAAGTAAATTCTTTTCGTTTTGGAAATTGCGGCGGATATCCGTTGAAAGCGGTACAAAACGGGCGTCACGATTCAATTTCACCGATCCTTTTCCCGCTAAAATCCGCGACGTCGACAGATATCCGGCAATTCAGACAGCCATAACCGCGCTATCTTCTTAGTTCAAAGCATCATTTTTACAGAATATAAAAGCCATGTTAACATTCGCAATCTCTTGTATAATAAAATTCTGTTGTAACAAAGCACTACGTACTACCTGCCCCTATTTATCTTGTTATGTTTTATGCATATCTCATTTCCGAGTTTTCGGTACGTTGCCGGCATCTATATCCGACTGTGCTGCCGCTCATAAAACTTATGCCGCGGTGTACAGAGCAAGTAACTCTCATACGTTCCCCGAAAACAATTCGGACGCAGCTTAATAAAGTTGCCTTCGTGTTGTAGTACAAATAGGTAAGTCGTAAAACTTCAGAGCCGTTTCGAAGCAATAATCAACTTCTTATGACGGCGAAACAAATCGTCGGAAATTACAAAGGAATTACGAAGCACGAGAAAATGGTCGGAATTTTTTCCGCAACATATAAAACTAAATTACGAAGTGCCATTACGGCCAGGATTTTTACGTTTTGAATTGATGGTCATTGTTCATTGAATAATAAACTTTACGGATTCCTCGAAGTAAATGAACAGGTGTCGTTTGAAATGGTGTAATTCTTTCTTGGAAGTTACTTTAATGTTCCACCTTAAGATAAACATATCTTGAGGATACTTTGATGTTCGACCTGAAAAACGATTTTTACAAACTAAATTGTGTTAATGTTTTTGTTCAAGTTGGTTTGGTTGGTTGGTTGGTAATGGTTTTGCCCTTTGTTCTTTAAGTGCGTAACTAAATTAATGTCAAGTATGAATCGGCTCGTCACCTCCTATTGCAAATCTTTTCAGGACGGTCACGCCCTTCAGAAATGAAGTATACGACTGAGAAGAGAAGATATGAGATCATGCGAATATAGTGCTTTATGGTGCCTAAAACCATGTACCAGATTAAGGACAATTTTTAAACGGAATAAGTGAATCACGAGGTTCGTGTTGTCGTAAGCTTCAAACCTTTGTAAAAGGTCAACTACCTCCATATATTTTTTTTTATTCTAGCAACATTGTGAATTTCACTAAACCCGTTTGTCAGAGGTACTCAGACCCTATAATCCTTTTAGATGTGCTTGTATATAGTCTGTATGGATGTTACAACGTGCTCTGAAGAGTCGTTCTTTTAAATTGATGTTTATGCGCACTAGTCGTTATTATTTTTACATACCTAGTATCTTGTTTAAAATTTTTATAAATGTTAACAGAATTGTGTTCGCTTTTTCTGAAATAGCTTGTACCTCCATACATTATATTTACCCGCCATTTCGCTTTTCGTCCCTAATAAACTCTATTTCTCTTCAGAGGTTGTCTGGAAGAGATCGCTCGTTACGATAAGTCAGCCGATCAATAATCACTGGTTCTATTTTTATTGTTGTGTTTCTGTTTCCAGCGCCAAAGTATTCTTTATGATGTATTGAAGACCTTTCGTTATTATAATGATTTTTTGTCCATAATAATAGTTCCCCAGTCGGAGAACCCTCTCCTCTCCAGAATCGAGAATTTATAGGAAGCATTTATAGTAATATGTCTCAAGATTTCTGCGTAAAGCGACTCGTATAAGATTAACAGCGAATAATTTGCCTTTAACTAGTCAAGTGCTTGTTGTATCATAACTAGTGATTCATTTGTATTTTAATGATGCAAATCGCAAATATTCAATGAACATATTAGGTATATAAATCTATCTATTAGTTAGCTACGATTATTTTCCATATATCTAAGGTAATAATTTTTTTTTGATACGTTATTAATACAATTTTCGTTACAGGAACTATAATGTTGGGTGAAATAAATGTAGCTTCTGTGAGTTTATAAATAGAACCAAGTATTATATCATTATACATACACTTGAAATTACCGTTGCAGACCGTATAAAATGTATGAATCGTAACTATAGATAGTTTTTCGTTCGATTTAACAAGTGTTATAGGATCAACTTTAGAAGCTCTGCAATACTGGTAATTTTATTTCCAATTTATGAAATGTAATAGACTGTTTTAAGTCCCATGAAATAGACGATGTTCGTTAGTCTGTTGCCATACAATACATACAGAAATCTTGAAACCTTTGTGAAAGTTATTTAACAAGGTTAGAGGACTACTATGGGTATAACCTTAGCTGGCGTCCAAAACGAAGGTCTGATACGTTTTCATAAACCCTTATCTCTCCGTAGTTAGACATGGGTCTTCTAAGAATGAGAAGGGTTAAGGGCAAAGTCTACTACTTTAGTCAAGTGGGAAGTTTAAGACTTTAGAAGTTTTAGAAAAGACTACACATATATATAGGTTCGCGCAATATTGTTTACTTTTACTGTTGTTGTAGGAAGCGATTGTACATAGTTTGACCGCCCCGTTGATCGAGGGATTGCAAGCGCGACTGCTGATCGAGCGGTCCTGGTTTCATACCTGGGTCGGGTACTATTGGATTATTCTGCCATTTTCTAGCAGAAATATCTGATTATGGTTCAGAGTCTAGATTTGTGCCTGGTGTATGACAATAGGTTCACTATCTATTCCATATTGGGACGTAAACATAACTGGTGAAACGTGGGAATGTTTCACACTTTTCCGCTTACCACTTCGGGGATTACAGCCGCAATATACCGTAGGTATTTTTTAAAATATCGCAAATTGTTATATATGGCAATGAACAGATGCAATTTCTATTATTTTCTACATACTATTACATACAAACTGTATTGTATTAAAATTGTTTGTATTACGTTTAAACGTTTTTTAGACGTATCTATGTCTAAGATCAGCTGTTCATTTACAGTTATCACATCAAAGCACAATAATGAGTTCTATTTAAAAACAATAACCAGCTATGATATAAACGGTTTAAAAGAATGCGAACTTAATATTCACGTTCCTATTTGTAGGCACTTTGAAACAAAACAACATTGCTTTGTATAGTTATAGCAATCTTAAAACTTACGGTCCAAAAGCGCCACAAACTTAAATTATATGCAAGCTTTCATTTCAATACACGGGGAGTAAAGTTGTCAAAACTTTCTGTATACGAACTTCGCCTTTCATGCTTTTGTGTGTACTTAGCAACTTTTCTTTCATCACGAATAATATTAGACACTACATTTATGCATGTTAAGGAAAAATGTATAAAGGCACTTTAAATTTTACAAGGAATGTGTTCAGAAGTTTATTTAGTGCGGTATTTTTGAACGTTTACATGTAAGTGAAGCTATAGGTTAGTTTTGGGTTCGTTAGTACATTTAAAGGTTTAGTTCTAAGTTGTGTCTTTGTCTTGAAATATCAGTTATTACCTACAGTGAATTTTATTTGAGTAAACAAATAATATTTTTAATGGAAGTTAAGCGATTGTACGGCGAAGATAGAACCATATTTTTGAAATATTTATAGTTATTTTAAATATGCAGAATTAGACACTTTTATTCAAACGTTCTTTGAGAGACAGTCGTTTGGAAAGAAAAGGTCGGAATAAATGGACACGGGATAACCCACTTAACCGTGTCTCCGCTATTTTTGCAATGGAGCAAGGAGTAACTTCCATGTCTGAGGTAATTGCGAGGGTCAAACGGTTAGATTTAGTTCACGAAAGAATTCCATTCAAAATGCTATTGAGTTTATTCGCTACATGGTAAATGTTTTTTTTTTCCAATCTTATTCGTCCTTCTACCCTTTGCATTATTTTATACTTCCCTACATATACATAGATGTCTTCCACTACAATCGGTGCAATCATTTGCATGTTTATTAATAAAAATGATGTAAAGTCACGTAACAAACTATCTATATGTCTTTGGTTAATAATATTCACAGGAGGTCCCTTACAGGGTAGGCGGAGGATATAAGTACTTACTCGTAAGTAGTCTCTTGTGAAATATTCGGTATTAACTTACGAGTATATTATGATGCAATTGATTTTAATTACTAAGATTTCTAGCGTGTAGTCATTCCTTAAGGGTTCGCTCCCACTACACTACCCGTCACGGTATGTTTCCGGGCTTGATCCGACTGATTCTATTTTTGTTCGTGCGATCATTGCTGTTGCATTCTAGACAAACATTTGTTCAATATCTTTTAAAACTTCTGCTGTAACATTATTATTTGATTACATTAGTATTACTGGCTACTATTCTCCAAAATCCTAAAAGTGACTGATTGGATGACACCTTAGCGTCTGTAAGTAACAAAATCCTCTCATTACATTGCGATCGCTACGATGTCTTCGCTATCGATTGTTTCGTCCACCGTTCTTTTGACGGTTTTCACGATATTGTGGACTTACGCTAAGTTAGAGAGCATGTTCCACATTTGATTTATTACCCCGCTGTTGCCGACCGGCAACCAAATGAAGTCGTTAGTTTGTCACTCGAATGATTGATATTGTACCCGCTTCAGTCTATTTACATCGCTTTAGTCGTGGCTAACAACTAATATGTCGTTGTCCGTCCGAATATCACTTTGATCTGCTGTCTTAGATTCATATTATGAAACTTGTTTTACTAATTCCTAGGTTGCATTTGAATAGTGCTTCTTCTTTCAAAATTAGATCGTTTTGCAACTTGTGACAGTAGTCAATACACGAACTCCTTTATTATAATGTATGTTTTAACATGAATGCAAATGCAACATCTAGTTTCCAGTAACGGCCAAATTAACGGGTCCCATACAACGCGCTGCGGCGTCTCATTAAGCGAAGTGGTTTTGGCAAACACCATAAAGGTACGCCAATTAACACCGTGGAGCACGCCGCGTGTGTTTTCGCTTGAGGTATTTCCGTTTATATTATGTATAATATTTTATTGTTTTATACGTGCTCATTGTTATGCCGTAAATTTCCCTTGAAGTTTTGCAAATACCTTCTCAGTTTATACATAACTTTTAGTTATTAGGTGCTATACTCGTAATAATAGTGTAGGTATTGTTCTAACGAATATATATTTATATACATATATATATAATATAACATAATGTCAAGGCGGTAATTTCGTGTAGGCAGCTGAAGAGCGTAGTACACTTCTATTTATGTTTATATTTACACATTTACAGAGCCTCATTTGTTATAAAAGACATTTCAAAAAGCATATAAAACTGTACGAAATGTTTACGATCCATAGGTAAGGACTTTAATTATTTATTTTATGGAACTATTCCTTTTATTATTCATCCAACGAACCCACAATATATCAAAACCGACAATATATCTTCAAGTATATATTACATAAATTATTTTACCTTTAATACGCAAGGTGGCGCTAGCAACTGTGGCGATTAACATAAGGGTGGCACTCGCGACGTGGGTAACAACCGCGTAAGAGTAATAGTGATTAAAATTATAATATTAGGTATTAGATTTTATTATTATTTAAAAATAGCAATGCAATTATAATTTTTATTAACAAGTGCATAGATTTTATTACTGATATTATTACCCAATGGATGGTAGGATGGTCTGTCCGGAAGTAATGGTGGCGATTAGAGGGAGCCTATGTCCAGCAATGGACATCTAACATTTCTGTCACATTGTAATAAAACTTTATTATAGATTATATAAATCAGTAAGCCTGAAACTTACTGTGCATATCATTAAATAAATTGATATTTGCAACTCTATAAGGATATGGTAATTAAGCGGAGCGGGTTGTAAGACAACTGATATGTTTTTGACGGTTAATATTTAAAACTTAGTGTATTATGTTATATATGACTGCCTCGTTGGTCGAGCGGTGACAAGCGCGACTGCCTGATGATATACGCAAAGTGGCTGGCAGCGATTAGATTCGAAGAGCTGAAGATCGAGCTCAATGGCGTGTTATTGGAGAGGTGGTATTGGATTTGCAGACTATTGACGTACTCTCCATATTATTATTCACACAAAAGCATAAAGATAACCAACAGCATAGAGATAAAAGTATTGATAATGAGGATTTTTTAAAATAATGCACAATAAAAAATTATATTTGAATGAGAACAATTGTATCAGAATTCAGTTAGAATTTGGACCAAAAATCTCTATACAAAGGGGCTATTCTAATATTATTTCAGTCCCCTTTATCCTACAGTATATTCCAAGGATCTTTCCGTTGGATAAAATTATATGGACATAATTTTACTTGCGCGACCATCCGGGGTATGTTCTCAATTGACATAATAATATGGCGATACGGCCGTAAATATCAGTTTCGACAGCGGTCAAGTCAAAATGGTTTAGCCGGACATTGTGCAGATTATCAGAAACATTCTGTCTCTTGCCGCCAAAACGATTTTATACTGTCCTTTTCGTATTTTACACGCTTATTATACATTTTTAATGCGTACGATAGAGATATAATAGTACTTTATTGTTTTTTAATAATAAAATATGAAAACGAATTGATTATGACTTATAATACATGTATATAGTACAACTTCATAGTTACTCGTACATTTAGTTAGGCTTAGAACACAAGTTTCACGTCACATATGTACATACGTATACAGTACAGTTTAGATGCATGTTAAAAACAAAAGAAGTTTAACAGAGGTTTGTATACGTTTATTTAGGTATTAATAGATACAATGACATCAATAATCGATTTAGTAATGCTTACGATACAGTGCTGCCATCTTTTTAATTGCTAGTAGTCGCTTCACACTATATTACCAAAGAAACTTATAAAACGCCAGAATTAGCTTTCGCCTGCAAATGATGTAAATAATAAATATCCTACATTTTACATTTATTCATGCCATTTCATTACGTTTCATCGCTTAAATAGATGATACTCGTATTCAATATTTTCCAGTTAAAACCGCAATGTGGAAATATGCACAATTCATACAACTAAATATATCATAACATCATATTGAATAAAATATATCGGTTCTCTGAAAACGTTACACAATTAATCATAATATGCTATTGAATTGGTTTACTAATGTGATATTTCAAAATTAAATTATACAAATTGAGCTTATTCAGTATGTACAATTTTTCGCATAAGGCATTCAATAATCTTGATTGCAAATGATTTAACGTGAAAGTATTGTATTTAGAATATAATTAGGAGAAATTACTCATTTCTTGATGTAAGGAACTTGTAACGTTATGTATACAAATATATTATAATATATCTGTATTCCTAGAATATAATAAAAGTGACATATGATCAACGTAAAAAAAATCGTAGTTCGACCAAGACATAGAAATATGAAAATGTCTTTTAATGAGCGCAACAAAACGCAACAACAATGTGTTAATAATAAGTGATACTAATGCTTTGATCTGTTGACAGATAAGAATATCCAACAATGATTTCATTAATCAATTTATAAAATCAGATCGAATATCGCAGCTCGCTTACGGTCAGAAATGTCAATTTTACTACGACGCAAATCTATATATTCATTCCACATTAATATAAAGCAATTAGAGCTACAGTTTCTAGCAATAACGACAGGAGATCAAAGGAGGATTGTCTATGGCAGGAACATATTAGTCATTAACCACAGCAATAGACTCGAGAATTTATTATCTATGTAATAAAGTAACGACCTTATATATAATGTTCCAGTACCTATAAATTAATATGTATGATGTGTGGAATGTTCATTTGTGACACAGACAAGAAATAAATTATTAACGATCATGTTCTGAGATAATTAGAATAAAGAATTGCATACAACATATAAGTACAACTTATGTCGCTTCCACTTCTGTTATATTTCGAGATAATAGATCACTGCATAAGGTGAAAGAAATATAGATTGAAGCAATCTATAGCCATTTTGATATTAGTACAACTCTCGAGAACAAAATGGCGTTGAAAATAAAGTAAAATTCGAATTACATTAACAATAATTAAAATTCGAATTACATTGAGAATAAAGTAAAACTCGAAATTAAAGTAAATTTGAGTAACTTTTATCGATTGTTTACTTCTACTAACATATAAAAGAATTCATGTCAGAAATCAAGGTAATCTAAGATCTTATGACGTAAATCATAAGTACGTTTTGCCAGCGATTTACCTACTATATAACAACGAATTAATACGGTGAATGCTGCACTAGCTGTTCAATGGGTCAGTGCTTGGGACAAAAGCATCCTACAGATGAGTAGGTCACAAATTCACAGTTGAGTAACGTAGTCAAGCTTTGGTACTCTCCCAGTTGCAGCAAGTGGTCAGTACTTGAAGTACAGTTGCAATGAGAAAATTCTGTTGTCGAATATTTGACTCCCTCGTTGGTTGAGTGGTTGCAACGCGCGACTGCCGATAAACAGGTTCTGAGATCAATTTCCGGGTCGGGTACTGTTTGAATTTTTGAGATTTTCTATTATAAATTTCTCGTAATAGCCGGAGTCTGAATATGTGCTAGGTATATGAGAATAGGCTCATCACCTCTTCCTTAGGCCTTAAAATGTAACTGGTGAAAAGTGGGTCTCTACTACACTCCTCTGTCTACTTCTTTGGAGATTACAGGCGTGATTAACGAATATTTGATGGCCTTATTACTTATAACAGTAATAAAGATTTGTGAATTTCATTAAAGATATTGTAAGAATAAATTATTTATGGTAATAATATAAAATTGGTCTTATGTTTCTCCATAGAAGAAGGGAGCGGCGTGTAGTACACTCTCGCAATTCACCAGTTTGGTTATATGCCCTACCACGAAAAGGGGCTGAACCCATTGTCATACACTGGGTACCAATGCAGACTTCGTGCGGAGTCGGAGTTCGAACCCAGGACCCTTTCACCAGCTGTCGCACTTGCAACAACTCGACCAACTAGGTACCTATATAAGAGTAATGGTACATATGTATTTATAAATGAAATTATTTGTTATTATATTATAAGACTCGCTAAAGATCCGTGATTCCCTCCATTTTCATTTGGATACCTTTTATACAATATTAAGTACAGCAACGTCGTCCATTTTCAACGGCTTTTTTTGGGTTACTCGGAGAATGGCCCTAATATTTTATTCAGTTCCGCGCGGTATTGTTTCCTTCAATATCATCTATTGTTCAAAAAGCCCCGGTGCCAGTCACAAGTAAATTCCAACACTTATAAATCGACTTTATTGGAAACGTTCTGCCCGGGAGATAAAGAAAAGTGTATTTCCCATTTATTATCAAGTCAGGTGAGAATTTCAGAAAAACGTCAATTTTTATCACCGTCTAAAACAGAAGCCATTATTTAAGATCTCTCTTTTATCTGTTCTCTTCAAAGACTTATTTTGAAACACTTGACATCTTATTATGAACTCATTCACCAACTAACAACCCCCAGAAATACTTTGACATAGAAATCTTTTGAGAGCAAAATCTCACGAAGTTGCGACAGATTGTTAGCTATTATTATTTTTTTCGTTCTTTTGATACAAGAAATACGCAATTTCCTCGCTATATAAGAAAAACATGAAGGTAAAATCGTGGGATTTGAAATCGACTGTTTGGAAAATAGTTATTTTTCGAATAATTGCTAGCTAACAAGAAATATATAATTATGCTCTATTTTTACTGCCAAACAGCAAAAATAGTTATAGTATCATACATACATATATGTCATAGTATACACGACCAGTGAAGGTAGACCCATTAAAACACAAAGCGAACTTCATGGGCAGCAATAAGAAAAACCTCGTAAATTATTTTCGAAAAAAGCTTCGTACTTTGAAGTAAATTATTATCCATCTTGTGGTTACAATTGTCGACATTAGTTTTTCGAAGGTGTTTTCTGAGAATATCCAAAAGTTTGGAAACGAAATTGTTGCAAAAAAATATTTAGCAAAAAATGTTACCTTAACATGAAATAACCAGACTATCTACCCAGCTGTATCTCTATTTATTAACAACATTTTCCAAGGACAAAAAGACAATAAACAGCACCATTGGAAGTGAATGACCTCCCGGTTAATTTAAAACTAAATTTTCTCGGAGTCAGTAGCCATCTGTTATGCACGCAGCGGCCATTGAAGCATTCCTGGGAAAGGTCGTCTCGATTCGCTCGACCAATACTATTAGTGGTGTAGTAGATGATTATTACACGAACTATTCATCTAGTTTCCGCATGTTAAGAAGTGACAATTTGTGTAATAGCACAGCAGACATCGAATTTCAATATACAAAATTGAAAATTGAGACTGATACAATGTAAAGTTGCAGACCAAACAAATAAAAATTTTAAGATTGCTTATAATAATCATTCGCATTTTTTCCTAGTCAAAGAAGCTTATAGCCAATTAGATGGCATGAAGTCGCTGTCGGTAGTTGATATTTGGAACAATATACTACATAGAAATGACCTTCACTGCCTGTTCTGAAGGAATATTATGTTCTGTTAATGACGTTCTGAAAATGGCCGGAAAATCATTTCGGGACTTCTGTGTTTCAAGGCTATAAAGAAATTGCTTGAACTCAACCCGTTCGGTCGAATGATATGAAGAATTTAATTGAATTAGACGAAAACTCTTGACTATATTTGACTATTAACTCTTGACTTGATTTGCTGGTAGTTTCACTTCCTGATAAGATAGCTGTGTACGTATAATTAATAAAACAGAATGATCTCTAGTGACAATGGGATTATCACACAATTTCGTAACTTAAGGATTTTGAACATTTTTTTTTCGTTGAACTTATAACTCTAATGTATTCGTTCTTTATATCTAATGTATTCGATCGTCGATCTTTGTATAACTCAATTACAGTCTATTCCTTTATTAAAATATCAAACTACGGGCGTTTCAGTTTTGTATGGCTTAATAAATAGATTCCTACCTAATTTATGGCCCTTTGTTGACTTGCATTCCACCGTCTATTGTATTCGAAATATCATGTTTTGAAGTGGTGATACACTGCTTCCTTGACGTTGAGTAAATTTTGTGGTTGCGACTCTTTTCTATATAGAGGTCAGGAGCATTGTTTACCATTTATAAATCAAAACTATTCGCCTGAACACTTACAGATAAACACAAGTATATGGTTACTGCAAAAATTATAAAATTCAATTAGTAATTTAAAAAGCCCTGCCTAACATTTAATTAAGTCATTGTTGGATGCATTGCATTGCTTTTAGAAAAAAGTATGATGTCAATTATC
>DWMF01000887.1:0-12820 GCA_018244815.1 Parelbella polyzona | reverse complement strand
CTCTTACAACACATCTAACATTTTTATAGAAAATAGTAGAATTACATATATGTACAAATTTCTACAGCCTCATCGTGTTTTTCTAATCCATGTTTCTTTGAACAATGAAACATAAATACATAGTTTATGTCTTTTCATAATTTTAAGACAAACACTGAAAAACAAATAGAGAACAGATTTCTATAGGAAGATGAACTTTAGACATACAACCATTATTTAGGAAATTTATGTAGAAAAAATGTATCATGACATTTTGCATGTTTTTATTATGACTTAGTCTATTAAAAGTATGATACAGCTTGAGAGTAAGTTTCAATCATCTTATTCTTGTTTTACCCCGTACCAAAAACCCGAGGCTTGTAATACTTATAATGATGAGTTGAGTAAACATTCTTCTTATAAATGAATCATCAATATTGCACATAAAACAAAATAACAGCAGCAAATAGAGGAAAACACATGGAAATCATTTTGTTCCCATATATACCTTGTAGCACAGCCGTTGTACTGTTTCATCTTTACATATAAATCATAAAGACCTTAATTGATAAGGTGATGTTTGGTTAAGACCCATATTACATGATTGTACACTTTGCCACCAATATTAAGTAGGATAGTAGGATAGGATTAGTCACTTTGAGGTGTGATAGAGTGCTAGAAGTGCTGATGAGATCCCTTGATATGGCTAAATTTACCTACTTATTTAGTACCTACCTGACTTAGCTAAAACACCATGATTATTCTCAACAGTGCCAAGAACTTTATCAAAGTATTTTTTTCGGTTTATAATAATAATTATTATTACTTTTTCAATCTTAAGGTAAAATTTATAATTTAGTGTAAATGTTTACCTGTTAAAATATAACTTCATATAAAAAATGAGTTTAAGGAAAATTAAACATCTCTAGGTTTTAAATCACACCATCACTGACGTAGTTTGTGTACACATCAAAAATACAGAGAGAAGGCTGTGGTCATAGCAAGTTGGCTTATACAGGTTTTCTTTTACAGACAATTACACATCGCTTCAGTCCACGGCTGTCAGAAATCAGTGAGCACATTGATCAAGGTGTGTCCGCAGAAGGCGTGGATGGACGTATCAAATGATTATGGACATACTGCATTGCACCTAGCAGTGATGAGCGGCCACAATGTGGTGACCAGGATGCTCGTGCTAGCTGGAGCGTCCCTAGATGTGAGAGACGTGTCCGGGAAAACACCACTTCACCTCGCCGTGGAGGCTAACGATGAGCTCTGCATCAAGTCACTAGTCATGCCATCGCCAAATAACACCAGGGAGAAAATGGTGCGAATACTCAACATAGCGGATTACAAAGGTAAATATTTTCTGTACAATCTCACAAAAACTTCATAGCTTAGCATGAGAACTAGAGACAACAGACTTAAATTTTATAATGTTGAAAACACCTAACATACAAGAGTGCGTGAAGTTACCGTCGGAGAGCCTCCCCCTAGGTTGCAGTGTAGAGTTTGAGCAACCATGATAATCTGATGTAGGCATCTTGTGGTCTTTTTCACTCACGTGTATTATAAGACGTTAACGCACAAGGCCTTCTCACTCGCTCCTCCGAGGCAACAGTACTGTTACTGTAATTTATAGCAGCCAGTTCTGCAATTAGATACAGATTGTTATAAGTTGCAGTGATCACAATTACACGCCTGCGTGACATATTTTTACTAACGTAGCATAAATATCGTATGTATAATATAAAAAGTTATGCTAATATACTCGGTGGATTACGATTAGTGAATACAGTCTAAAAATATAATTGATTATTCTATAAATCCCCAATAAAATTATGTACTCAATTAACTATCCTATTTATACCGCGTACCTCTGCTGCAATCTTGAAACAAGTAGTTTGGTACACTTTAATAAGCTGTGATGCACATAACTGTTAATTTTTTTTATTATCGTTTGGTCATTTTAAATGCGCTGCTGTCAATCTCAAAATCCCTCATCAGCGCTCAATTTACCCGGAAACTCGATCTTGCACGTTGCACCCGCAGCGAGCGTATCTGATATAGGTACAAAGGCAAATCCATCGGTTTTCCCCGCACTTCGATGAAAAATAAACCTCCTATCTTTGTTCCCGCTAAGTACGTTTCGTCACTTTGCCTCGGAACAAGCATTGTTTGTATTTATTTCGTGATTTGCAGTATTTTCGTCACTATCTTCAAATGTTCCGTGCGTCAAATATTATCGATAATTCTTTTGAGCGATTTATTATTGCCAATTGCCGGCGGTATCGTCTTTATCATTTCCAGTACTCTCAAATGAACACCTATAAAGATCATAATCATTTATTCTACCAACTAATACGACATTATTATCCGTTGTAATTGATGAGGCCTTAGTTTCATTTCAATTTTATTAGTGACCATTAACTACACAAAAATTTGTATGTATATTCATGCTTTTGTATGTAATCAGATTTTTATGTAACATGACAGGCTTAATAATTGTCGAGAGACAAGTTTTAAACTTTATACTGAGTATTGTTCATTATAAACTAGAGCATATTCTTTGTCCATAAATTACCTATACATTATTATTCCTTTCGTATAGACAAACGACGGATAGTAGAAGCGATTGTTTCATTTATGTAAACGTTAAACGTTTTAGTAGAACGCTAATGGCTTAATTGGGTAGAGGGAAAAAAATAATCGGGGAGTGACGTTAGTTGTTACGGACATTGTTTCCAAACAGCGGCTGTACCTCACGTACACATAAATGTGAATGAAACGTGTCACTGTGCACTTATTACAGTTCGCACCTCTGCATCTCAATCGTGAAAGGCATGTCGCCTTATAAACCGTAACAAATTTTACGTGCACCTCTCACGTAGAAAGCCTGAGACATTGCTAATGACGTAATACATTTAGTCTTTCTTCAACTTCACCCGTTTTATAACTTGTCATTATGGCTATTATTGAAATAATTCAAAAAACAATTCGATTACGTAGTGGTAAGGAATATTATAATAAACGTGTTATGTACTCAGTAACTTACGGTTTGAGCCCATAGCTGCTAGCGTAGTCATACGTGCCGGTAACATTCTGATAGGAGCACGGTAGTATCCGCTTATCTAAGCAACAAGTAATTATGCCGTTTGCGGATATCAAATCCTGCTCACCTTCAACCGCCGATGGCATTGTCCTCCGAGGAAATGTTCATCAGTACACGAGTACTATGCACGCGAGCTAACGTCAGCACAGAAAAAATACGGAGTTTCACTAGGATATGGCTCGCAGAATTGAATCGCGACAAACCTGTTTACGACGTAGACGTTGTTTACGTGCTTATCCACCACGACCGCCAAGGCCTCTTGTACACTCACCGGCACTGGTTTCCCATGACTATCTCGCTAAGTGGAATCGGCACAAATCACGCAGTCCTCAACCATTACTCTAAGCCGCAATTCATTCATGTGAATCGTTAAAAGCCAGTTCAATGTACAAGCATATTTGTAAATGACCTGTATTTTATTCTTGAATAACTGATTTCTCGAAATCCTCGAGAGCCATATGTCTCGAATCAGGTTTCCCCAACGCCGTACATTTAATAAAAAGCTATTAGCCTCGGTTACAGTAAATAAACACGTACGTTCGGTTTTCCCGTCATGTTATACAACGTAACGTTGTCACCTCGACGCTTTCAGCTGCCGAGTCTTTGATGCGCATTTGCATTTGGTTTTACCCATCGTTCCGACCTTGCAGCGCTCTGCGATCGTACCGACGTTAGTGCTCGTGTACGCCATGCTGTTTGACCCTAATTCCACCTTTTTACAATTTAGTCGTAGGTTCCAGTAAAACTTGACTCTAATGTCATACGTCTTTTACTTAATAGATGTAATTATATGTATCTTATTATTATATCAAGACCAAATATATTAGGTCAAATATCTGATGTTTTATTTCATTTATATTTATCTCTCATACCAGTAATGAATATTTGGATAACGTTCTGTTTAAGACATGTTTTATGACTATGTTGTAAAAAGCGTGAACAACGTGTTATTATTCTAAATTCTCACTCATTAAAGGTGCACATTTTTAGAATGTTTCGTTTTTTAGATCTCTAGCATGTAAAATATCACGTGATTTAAATACTCAAATAATATTCGGATAGATGGGTATAACATCGTGCTCGACCTTAGAGAGGTTCACAATATTTGTGCAGTCCGTAGCCCTGTTATACCGGTCGGGCGGCTCGCCGGCCCGCTGGGTATTCCCAGCGGCGCTGTGCACGGCGGATGGCCACACGCGAAGTGAAAGCACCGTACCCGTTCGCCAAGCCAAATTCAGAATTTGGGATATCCCAGCGGTAATTCAAGCGGTAATTCAAGCAACATCTGTTAGTGAGTGGTGCGCAGCATTCCCATTACGATGAAAATAATTCAATAAATAGCTCTCCAAGCGCAGCTTTTTATACTGTCGTAACTGATTATATGTACACCGCTTTGAACACTTCTAATATTCAATTTTTTTTAAAGTGTTTATCTTTCTAATGTTTATAAGATACTGCATCTCGTTTACCAGTTAGGTTTTATAGAACCAAATTTTTCATAACATCGTTCTTTGAAATATGAATTCGTCATTCATACAACATACCATAGACTATTTCGAACTACATCCCTAGACATTCGTATGTTGTAAATACGACCAAGTATCCTCGTATGATGCTTTGAAAAAACCAAAAGAACGTCCGGAAAACCGCAAATACCGATGTAACAATCGCGGCACAAAAGCGACTCGCATGATTAATGTCATGGGTTATACCACATGAAAGTGCGCTCCGGAAGCCTCTCGCGATGTTCGGAATTCCCACCCAAAGATGCACGGTTATTGTTATCGCACGCCGCCCGTGTAAATACACGCCGCCTTTTACTTTCTTACGTCGACGACCTCGTAGGGTAACGCTTAGATCGGCTCCAAATAGATCACGCTCTTTGGCTTTTACGAGTTTAACGGAATGGGGTTGCATGTCAACAACGACATCCATTCTCTCATTGTTCCATTCTTGGACGACGACTTTGCTCTCAATATGAAAAGTATTAAGCCCATAAACTACTTGGCCATGTACGAGTTGGCAATTTCTTGTGTTTCACGAACAAAAATACCTCCTCGATTTCCGGGTCGGGTACTATTGGGTTTTTCTAACTTTAAAATCATGTAACGGCTCGTCATCTGGATTTGTGCTCGATTTATGGTAATAGGGTTACCACCTACTCCATATTGGGAAGTATAACGGAATTGGTGATGCGTAAAAAATATCAATAGTTCACACTATGAGGACGCTTTGCAGTTTATTCGGTCATTCTTATTGCGCCATAGTTGTTTATCGTCTCCTTGGACCTTATCCAAGAGGTTACGCACGTCATACTATAATACAAAGTGTTTTTTCTATACGCTAGAAACCGTTTATCATTCAAAACAAACCAGACGATATGATGACAGTAGCCAACAGAAATCCGATTTAAATTCCGCTGCTCGGCTTTAACATATGTAAACGTAGCGTTGAACATGCACACTTTAAAAATAATTATTATACTTCTCATTTATTTCGCTAACAACGTATTCACAAATGCAGAATTTCTCAAGGATTTCGGTTTTGGATTTTCCACAACAACCATTATGTTGAATATCATGTAGACAGGTGGCACATTGTGTAAGCCAATGTACACTTAAGTATTTGCAAATAGAACAAACAATACAATGGGTAAATACTGAATGATAGCAATGAGAGAAAAAACAACACGATATGAAATATAGAGGAAGAAGCGTTGATTGACGTACTTAAAGCCGCTTACAAATACGAAACATGACAACTAAATATCTGCGTAGCGACTAAGTGGAGGCCCGGACACGCTAATATCAAAATCAAACGTACATCTTGCGTCGCCGTCGATACGTTTATTCAGCTGACAATGAAATCAAAGGCAAACTGCCATTACCTACCTAAAGCGAAGTCATTCGCGAGCCTCATGATTTTTATCTCGCTTTATTAATTTTACGCTTTATCTTTTAGAGCACTTATGTTTAGTGGTGTTGGGTTTTCCTTCACTCGACCTGATTATCCATCGTTTCTGCTAAAAATTGTAGTGATGCACTACAATTTTACACACACCCATTTAACAGGATATACTCGTATATATTGTGCGATTCAAATTCGGCTAGACATTGTTTAAATTTAAAATACAACACATCATCATATGCACTTACGGTCGTCAAAAGTCGAACGTAGTCGAAGTAACGGATTACGTCCAACTAGTACGTGGTTGTATCTTTAATTTTGTAGCAATCTTATTTAATTCAGTATATCAAAATAATTCGCGACCTCAGTGCACCTATTTCACTTGGCCAAAAGACGGTATCGATTGACTGAAACAGAAGTGACAGAAACGAATCACGTAATACACCGAAATACGGAAATTGTGATAATATTTATTATAGCTTGCCATTTATGGCGAGGGCAAGCGCCAGCAGTCGCAGATCGTTGGGAAAACCCCACCGCCCACGCCGCGCGCCGCCGCCGCCGCCGCCGCGCGTGCTCTTGCGGCGACGTAGTCTGCTAATATTAACATTACTGCGAGATTCTCGACCCCGTGCCCGCTACACGCATCCAATAACAAATGTTCTAAGCAATAGCTACTCTCAGGAACGTTTCAACGAGCGCCAGTGCTAGTACACGCGAACTTGTGCGCGTGCGTTCTGACGTGTACAGTTACAGGTACAGTACAGTAGGAAACAAGTGATTCATTGATTGAAAAAGTTACGCCCCTTTTAACCGCACTATTTAAATTATCTGCTTTGTATAAATCGGCAACGATGACATGAAACAAACGGGATGTTAACAAACGTGTTCCAAAATAAAGGGGCCTCAGACGTACGCGCTGATTGAAATCGGTTTTACCCGGCATCGCTCACGTCATTTGCTACTCACGTGCTGTTCTCGATATTTCTATTTAAACGTGATAAGTCATTAGAATATCAACATATTGACCGTTATTAACGACGGAACGTCTTAAATGAAATCATTAATTTAAGCATTGAAAGTACCATGTACAGATGTCAGGTAAATAAACAAAAATCGACATAATCTGTCGGCGTAGAAAGTTACTTTTTATATCGATGGGCTTAGCGTCTCAGTGGCATATGTTGAGAGCGCCATGAACCTTGTCAATTATTAGACGATAGATCGTCCGAAGATTTCTATCATATGACACAGTAGGAGTGAAGTATGTGTCACGTGGAGTATAGGTATACATTCGCTGATGTTTGATCATCTAATTACGTACGCATTACCATCTTGTAGAAACACGTGTTTCCGAAGTATCTTTATATACATTTTAATCAGATTGAGAATTGTCATTGTTCGTTCGCCTTACATGTGAACAGCGGTGATAAGTTCACCTGTATCAGAAAACTTTATTGTATCATTAACAGGATGTGCTGCCTACAGTTATTTTTCATTTCTTTTGAACACAATGAAGAATTAAATTGGCCATTAATAACTGTATAGTGTAGAGCCTACGCTACATGCAGTGTGGAGCCACTCCTCCTTTAAGACACAATAACCATAAAACACAGCTAACCACGTAGTACGAACAAACAATAAATTTGCACATATAGGTACCATCACAACTCACGCTTTTCCTAAACAAATGTAAGATAGTTTATTGTTTTAAACAAAATAAAACATGTAAACTTCTCCTATTCCCTTTATGAATAATCTGTTACATTGTAATACTAGCTTGGGTTACTAAGTAATAGGTATATCAAAATACATAAATAAAAATGTTCATGTTGCATCGCAATTATGATAAAAAGCAAAATATCTGGCCTGCAGCTTGTTCGAAATCTACAAACAGCTAAATATTTTGGCCACGTTAAAAATAGTTTTGGAAGTAGGCCAGCGTCCACAATTAATTCCGTCGCACCGCAACGTCGATTACGTCTGGAAAATGGCACACTGTTTATTGTACTGAACGATTAGGCTCCGAAAAAGTTTTCCCAATTCCATGAACCGGGACCGTTAGCAGCTTCGTAAAATTGTTCCTTGATAGATTTACAGAAATTGTTTTCTATGGCACACGTCAAAATAGAAGCTTCTCATTTTTACGTTGTACGAGCGAGTAGTCCATCGATAGCATTGTCAAACAATAACTTCATGTAGCAGTAGTATTGCTACACTTCTTAATGTGTATGTCCCCGCATTTGCATCGTAGTTGACAGCGTGTATCGAACCAAACCGGTCAGCTGTACTATTTTAACACTCAACATTCTAATATTGCCACGTAAAAATATTAAACTGTTCATTTGTCCTCGTGCTTCGCGCTCAAGGCGATCTCACGTCGTACTGTATACCGCCTGTCAACTTGTATAATATTTGATCAACAACTTCGATTTTTATCCTCGTTTTCTGGATGCTCGGGTTGCCCGACTGCGGCGCATCCGACAATTTCATATCATCGTCGATTATGTTTGTTTACGTCTATTGTATATTTTATGCTAATGTTAGATATCGTAAGTTTGGCGTGCCCGTGAGGGTATGTCCTCCAATGTTATGATGCTATATAATTCAATCGGTACACGCTCGCAATCAGCACGTTACATCTAAGCACAAGAAAATTTGTTTATCTAACATTGCCGGATTATTGCATTATGATTGGATAATTATTTTTAGTACATTTATTATTCTCAAAATAAACATTTACTATGTAAAATCGATAACAAATTTTAATTTTCTCTCATACACGTAGCATACACGATTTTTTTCATAGTTGCCTACTCGATAAGTTTTACTTTTGCCTACAAAAGAGTTTTATACTTTTTTATCAAACAAGTCGGGAAACACCCAATGTCGTCCATTTGGACATATATAAATTGCTGATAGTGGCAGCGTAAATCAATAAGCTAACAGCAGGGCTTATTTATAAAAAAAAACACAACGCCAACGATACCTAAATCTTTAAATATTTATGACTTTTGTAAGGAACATTTCATAAGCCCCATATTTGTCAGGGCTCTCGCATTTATAACATTTAAGTAAAAAGAAATTCCATACATAGGTTCGATAGTTTTTATTAACAATTTTATTGTATTCGTGCATATTTATAGATATCAATATTCAAAACATATCAAATTATTTGAATGAATGAAACTTCATTCTTATAGAATTTCAACGAGTTCAATTTGTTGTTTGCAGGTCAAACGTGTGTCCACTACGCGGCGCGTTCGGGCCGCTTTGACATTATCCACCTGCTCGTCAGCTTCGGGGCAGACATCCTCGCGTGTGTGAGTATTATTATTTCTTGTGTTTATATTTATATTTTTACTAATGTTCGTTGCAACCTTTTGTACACCTAATACCAGACCTGTCTCGCGCTCTATATCATACTACGCATACGGGCATAAGTCATAATTTTGAAGTGAAACTTCTTTAGAAACGTTGTGATTTGAAACTAGATGAATCCAAAAGAAACAAACATAAATGTATAGGATTAAATCTGCGAAAGCATGAGATGGAATAATTTAATAATAATAATCGATTAGTTTAATTTCTTATTTAATATAATTATTAAATTATTATTACAATATAAATGAAATTAATATTAATTAAATGCATTAAGATTTATAATATTTTTAAGCTTAATAAAAAATAATAAACCTTACATTTATTCTAATACTCCTGATACTCTATATCCACAAGAAATCATGTTTTTTTTATAATTTAACGTAAGATCACGCCTGTAACCCCGAAGGCGTAGGCAGAGAAGTGTAGTACAATCCCACATTTCACCAGTTACGTTTACGTCGCATGAAATAGGTAGTGAGTCTTTAGTCATACACCGGACACATACATATCCAAACTCCGAGTCATTACTAGAAATTTTAAATTAGAAATTGTCGACGAACATAAAGCAAGTCGCCGCTTCAAACTTTGCAATTGTTTAATTACGCACATGCACCGAGCCCGTTATCTGGATACTTCAACACTGCCGCCTCGCCAACTGACTCACTAACGGTTGTCCCAGCCGCGGGAAACCCGTGGTCTAATCGGCTGATAAACAGCTATCTCCGGGTTTTTTTACCGCCAGCCTTCACGTCCATAAACTGGGTTTTCCATCTCACCTTCTGATGTACCGTATTATACTAATCACTGTACTAATCCTAGATTAACTTCTTAGCAACTACAGATAACTGTGTTTGTATTTTGTCCTATAAATAAACCTTGGCTGATAAATTTGAAACAGTTGCCCAAGCCATCCTTCCGTCTAGTTTTGTCATTATCTTCTAAGATAACGACATCCAACGATGTTTCGGACATAATTACAACTCTTAAGGAGATAATTTAACATCTGTCCTAAGACATTGTGAAACATACTTATTGTACGTAGATATTTAGTATCTGTGAATAAACCCCACTGTGCATTACTTGGGACTAATGAACAAGTACCCATTTACTTACGTAATCAAGTTCCCCTCGGCGTTTTTGTTGCAAACATTCGTTGGAAAACTGATATGACATTTTCCGCGTCGACGTTCCTCGTAGTTGACGTAGCGGGGAGTTTGCCGGTGTGATGTCACGTACTCAGTGCGCGTTCACCAACTCATTTGTTTACCTTGAATACTAACAATTTCAATGCATAGTTTAATTTTAATAATACCTCTTAAATTAAGCTCTGGAAATTTTATCAATTTACCTCATAAACATCGAGAGAATAATTATAACCTTAATGTCAGGATAAGTAGCGTTGGCACCTGTCATTGATATGACTTGACAGTTAGCATCGATTAGCAAGCCAATATTTAGGTTTTAACGAGAATTAAGCATACTCGTAAATTCTTTTTGCGACACTAAGCGAGCATCCAACGCCGGTAAATGGTGATATTCGTGTACGTTGTAAGTAGTCGAAAGGATTAAAGTCGCATAACGTTACTAGTCACATAAAAAGGACACATGTAGAACCGGACGGACAGCTATTACAAGAGTCGGCAAACAAATAAATATTTTCCCAAACATAGAAGACTTCGAACGAGGTAGAGCAACCGCTAGGGACATAAAATTGTAAACGTTCAATGTAATAATCGTAATGGATGTCTCTTTCTGCAGGAAGGTCTGGCGGGCTGGACGGCGCTGCACATAGCGGCGAAGGCGGGCAACGTGGCGCTGGCCAAGGCCATCCTGGACAAGTACGCGGCGGCGGCGCGCGCCTGCGACTTCTCGGGGCGCACGGCGCGCCGCCTGGCCGCGCGCACGCCCGCCGCCGCCGCCTTCCGCGCGCGCGCCGACTCCGACACCGACTCCGACTCCGACGACGAGGTGAGCGCCGCGCCTTCCTCTACTTCTCTCGCGACACTACTGCTATCTGCCTTGGATTTTCACGTCGTGTAACGTCAGCGCACGTTTTATCTACGTGCTCACGTTAGCCCGGACGACAGTTTAATAATTAATACATTTACTCATGCGCGTGCCCCGTGCAGCCGGCCGATAGTACGACGTTGTATAATTTGCGTTCATTGTTGACGTCATAATCTTTTTTTTCAGTACGACTCGGACAGCGACGAGAGGGAAAGTCTCTTCGATAAGCTCGTTCAGCTCAACAACCCCATAAACATCGCTTGAGCCTCGGCCGACGCCGCTCGCCCGCGCGCTTCCTCGGTGCCCCCCTCACTGTCGGAAACTGAATTATGCCTGGAAAGATAAAATGATTGTATTGAACTAAATAGATTATTAACAAGATAGGAGTCGATAAAATTTAAATAAATTTTTTGTCATATATGAGTGGTTAAAGGGAAGTATTGATTACGTGAAGTTCCACTCACTACCTACTCGAAGAATATTTGTTTATAAACTAAGTTTTTCTATTTTTTCATTCGGAACATTACAATGCATGCCCTAATCCAGGGCTACAGACAATTTGGAAAAATTCCAGATTGAGGAATGTTTGGTTATCAATTGACAAAGTTGTAATAGAAGATACTAATGTTATTGACTCGGCCTCGTTTGTGACGTGTGCAAACTATTGAACATGTCGCCTCGAGGTCTACCCGCTGCGATATAGAACAGGGTTAAAGTGATCGTCCCTATTCCAACTGTTGTTAATGTTACAAGTTAATAAAATTGGTTGTCAGTGTATTTAAATTCTTAACTTTTACCATAAAAAATATATCTGTTTCCTATTATATTGTTGTTTTGTAGTTTAAGTAGTATTGTTGTTATTGTGACAGCTGCAGACGAGCATGTTGGACTCGTATATTGTCTAACATCGATTATAAACAGCCAGCCGAGTTTCAGATGAACGAAAATTGTTTTAAATATTATTGTTAAAAATTGACACTGTCCGGTAAACGGCCGGGTACATGCTCGTGTAATTAACTAACCGCATAATAATGCATGTGTCGTACTGATTGTGCGGATAATGTGCCAACATAGGCGGGGGAGGGGCATTACCCTGACTGCGGTTGAAAGCGGTAGTCATGGTATGGATGAGGTGTAAAAACCCTGCAAGGAACGGAACGGATGAGTCGAAGCTGTTGTCGGTAAATGTCTTCCTGGAAAACAGTTCCGTGTATACGCTAGTAGAGCCAGTTCAACGCCGGTAGATATAATTTACTTGGTTAATTAAGTTTCACTTACTTATCTTAATCTTACAAGCCCTAAATTCCCGTCGCTCGACATCCAGGTCAGATTCCGCTGTCCACAGAATTGATATGTTCGCTTGAATTGCCGTACTACCGTCTTGTTCCGCTTTCGTTTTAAAGTGGCAGCTAAGACGCAATGTTTCTCCTC
>DWMF01000886.1:0-12823 GCA_018244815.1 Parelbella polyzona | reverse complement strand
ATTTTTTGTACACTGTACTTTTAATTACGAGTTCCCCAAAATTAATTGATATGTATATTTTTCCGTCCATGCGAAACGGTTATACGATGTTTCGTAAACTCTTTCTTTCTACCACTGTTATACATGAGTTTCCTTTAGAAAAGCTTACATCCATAATATACCACGTTGGCCAAATGTTGATTAGCAAATCTCACAAATTTTAGAGAACATTATACAAAACTCCTAAGTTTCGGAGGTTTACTAATGATATTTTCATTTACCGTTCTAGCAAGTGATGTTTATTCTTAGTAAAACAAATACTGCCTGAAAATATTCGAATATCAGATCTCCGAATTGACAAACAGAACCTAAAACAACTCTGCTACCACTGTCGTATGAAGGATATAAACACCTAACATAAAAGCAAATGTTTCGGAATTTACACAAATCGTATATACATTTATACATTAATGAAAAAAGATTGACAAAAATCACAAAAATAATTCTAACTTACACTACTCGCTATTTCTATATGGTAACTTGCTTAAACGTTGTCATTCAATGTATTATTGAACTGCCTTTGGTTACAGTCATTTTTAATTCCTATGAAAAAGCACGTTTTTATAAGGAGTGAAATACACTACAAATCACGTCATAGAATAGCTTATTCATTTTACTACAAATGTTTCATGTGCGTAAAGTATATGTACTCATAATGCAGTAAATGTTACAGAAGATAGGTAACAGGATTATCTAAACAGTATTTGTTGTTTATAGGCTTTTTACAAAATATATGCTGTGACATTCATAAAGACCACAGAACGATTATAATATAGTAACACAATGATGATATAGAAATATCATTTCTGAAAACAATAAAATATCTGTACGTATCAACGGAGGGTTTTTTAACCTTCCCAGCTGGAGTCCGATCCCTTTCTAATCCAACATTTAAGCTCGCGAATTTCGTGGTTTGAGGTTTTCTATTAATTCCTTAACCCATCTGCGGCAACGCGCAGATTTAACGAAATGTACGAATTTATTATTGGAATTTATCAAATTTTTAATATTTTATTCGACGAAAAATGGAATTATAGGTTATTTCGGAAGATGGCACCTACAAATATTTTTGCAGTTTATCCTCGATTTGTCGCATCCAGCTTCTGCCTGCAGCCTTTCGCAGATGTCCCACTGTGTACTCATATGTTTTGGAAATAGATGCTTCTATGATTCTCCAAAACGTGATGTAAATGTATCTTAATATGTTCATTACTCCGTACAACTTTAACGAGCTATTGTACATCAATCGAATAAATCACTAGAACTTAGTTTGAAATTGTATTACTTGTGTCATGGATCGTATGTTACATGGCGCATTTGACGCTGGGTAACCTTTATATGAATCATTATTTTGATAGGATTAGGCAGCCCGTAGCAAAAACTTAAGATATTTAGCATCTTGTCAACTTAACTTCTGGAATGTAAATATAAAATATTTCACTTTAAATGTAATGGAAAATACATATATTGATGAGCTCGTGTCGATTCTAACAAATGAAGAATTTTCATATAAATGCAGCTATGGTAGTATCTCAATTGTTCGTTTCAGAAATAAAGGAAAATATACCTAGGATATGTCAATTTCTAAACATAAATCCTCGTATTAATACGACAGTCATGTCTTGGCACGCGTTGATAAATCTTTCATTCAAGCACATATTATCTTATAACTTCCTTTGAACAATTCATAACAAGTATTGGCCCCGAATAACGGTGATATTTCTGTCTTACATTATATGTATATTTTTTTGTTTAACTTCATATAATGATAAATTTACGTACAAGGACAATAATGCTGGAAATGTATTCATTAAATCGAATTACAACTATTTGAGATCCTCGTCTTCACTTTTTGTACTATAAACAAGATATTGTGACGAAAATTATTAAAGTAGCGTATACTATGCCAAAACCAATTAAAAATGCAGTTTATTTACTAGTCCCAACGTTTTTCAATAGCAACGCTTTAATAGGAATGTCTCATTCCTTTTGTACTCCATTGATCGACAAATCGACCTTCTCGTAAAGATAAAAAAACCTTCCAATTGGGTGTACGAAATAAACGTACGAATGTCGTTTATAAAATGGATTTTCGAAACTGGGGCCCATAGAGGAGCCGTTAGGTTTCTTCTTTGCTGTGCATTATTGGTGGCTACATTGTGTTTTTTATGTATTTCGATAATCAAAAGCTGAACAAAAAACGTTATAACCCTTAAGGTTGATTCCGAACGTATATACAGGCCGTACGTAGGTTCGTGTATAGAGTTATAATTGTATAATCCTTGTATATCTCTGAGGTCGGAGACTTGTTTAAAATTGTTTATTTTCCGAGTACTACGAGCCAGGTGACATAATTTATACCGAAAAATACCACAGGGAATAGTTATGTTTCTACCTTTTCCTCCAAGATTTATACAAAGAGACAGTTGCATAATCTTAAGATACTATCTACCTGTCAAAGCTTTGAAAATGTTTGCGTACGGTAAGTAAGCAATATAAAAATATTTTGAATTATTAAATATTAAATTGTAAAACTTTATGGAATAACAAGAGTTTTTGAACATTCCGTATTGAAACTGTAAAACTGGTAACTGAGGGAAGACAGAAAAACGGTTTATATTAGTATATCTAACAAAGTAAGAAAAGGTAAAAGTTAAATTTGGAGAATCATAACAAAATATAACTGAAAAAGTTTATAGATTAATAATAATTTGTCGTCGTTTCTGTATTTCAAGGTAGGTGAAACGAGAGATCGAAAGAAAAATTGCCATAAAAATGCACGTGTGATAATTAAAAAAAGGTGATTATTGCACTACGTCAACCGAATTTGGGTCAGTTAAGTCCTAATTTCAGATGCAGCAGTAGTGGGTACCGCAACATCTTCGCCCAAGCGTGGCTAAGCTCAAAGCTTAAACCAGCGTGTGTGTATGAAGAGAATGATGAATGTACGAGAACTACGTTAGGTCTGTAAGGACAGATATATTTGGCACTCGGTGCTCATCAACTACCCCGTAAGGGACCTGGCGTGATGAAATAATCATAACGATAAAAACAACAGTAAAAACCAAATGTGTTTTTATTTATAAATTTGAAGATGGCAAAATTAATTCCAGCGTACTGAAACACGTTCAGCAATTTTCTTCAGTCAGCGTATATTTATACGAGTGTCTTTATGTTCTCGATGTGTCATTTCGTATTTTGCACTGCAAGCCGAGAATTTAATCAGACCTCGAGTTATATTTGTCTTTATTATCTGGTTTACTTTATTAATACCAACGGGTGTTATACAATGAAATATAACTTTTTAATTAATTATATAACCAACTTACATAAAACACTGGAAGGAATTTGATAAAATATAACCATATTATAAATTCCCCGACGTACGAGTAGTTATTGAGATAATAGTATTAATGGCGACTTTAAGCAAATACAACTTTATATTATTTATCAATCTTGTAAAACAGTGATTGGTAGCAATTCCTGTTTGCGGAATTTGCACACAAACTACATATAGTTTTGCGGTTCGAAAAAAAAGTATTTTATCTCGTGGAAGTTTTTAAGATTAAACAGCAGTTGCTGTAACGGTGGAGGGAAATGACGTGCAACTTTTTCAACTTGCACTCCTGCAAGAACTTCATAATCCACTCGAAGGCTTATGGGCAAACTCTCACTTGGCCAGCGCTCTGAAATATAACACTTTTTATTGTGAAAATTCACCAGCGTTAAATGAAACGTTACAAACTTGATGAAAAGGTACTTTAATTCTATTTATTTTTAATACGGTTCCAAATATTAAATGCTCCAAGTTTGTTACATACTTTGTTTCATATCACGATACCTGTCTTGGATATTTTTATTTATCTGATATACATACACAGATATAATAATTATCGTCAAAACCCTCATACGTGGGTGAAGACGTAAATGTAAAAGAACCTTGTCGTGTCTGTAAGGATAGAAATTTTTGGCACTCAGTGCTATCGGCCTCCAATGGGACCTGGCGTGATCATATTACGTTACTAATAACCAAGACTAGTTCAGAACGCCTCGTGTAGCAGCATGCTACTTGGAACATGCTACACAAAACGCAGCTACACTTGGAACACTGTCACATCACCAATTGGAAAGGGGTACTAGATAGTAAAATTCGTGCAACTATCTAAAGCATCAAAATAGCTATGTTGTGGAAACGCTTAATTTATAAAAAGCGCTTAAAGCTCGAGTGACATCGTGTGTACAAAGAAAAACATGTAAGCGAAAAGGCCCATTCAAGACATATCTCGCTTGTTCACTAGTCATTACGCAGATGACTCTGATGTCAATTAAGATGAGTCAGCGGATTAGCGAGATGAAAACGTGTCAAAGGCGTGTTTTGGTGCTGTGTTGGCGTTCCGGTGTCTTGTGTGTGACATGTTCAGGACTCGTTTTGTGAAAAATTATTTAGTACTTGTACACATATAAGTAGCTATGAAGCAGGCTTTCCGAAGCGAAGATTTTGTGAGTGCTGTTAGTAATATCGATGATAAATTGTTGGAGGATAATTCTTGTTGATAAAAGTTGAACTTCTAAATAAACTGATATATTGATATGAACACTGCAAAAATTTTAAAGTTCTATTTTGTCCATCGCTAAATATACCTGATATGCGACAAAAAAATGTTTGACTTTTACTGACGTATTGATGAGTGTAGGTACTTTGTCAAGCTGATAGAGAAAATGTGTATAGTGTGGCTGGAACTGAAACGATATCATCCGACGCCTATATGGAAATTGGTGCAATTTTCCAATGTGACGGGCACACGCCGCTCTTGCAGAAGAGACGCTGTCCGATCTAGTTACTCGTGATCGCTATTTTAGTAACACCTTGAATAGTGGAACTGCCGTTTAGTACATTATCTAAATGCAATTTTGAATACCTCCTTTTTGCGATATGACATGTATGTAGCCAAGAACAGGAACAGCGCTGCACCTATTAGTCACCATCATCAACCCTTTTATTGTTTCATTGACGGACACAAAGATTGTTGCTATATTCTATCACGCTGCCCAAGTGCGTGTTCATAACCCTTCACTAGCCTTAAAGAATTTTGCAGAACTAAGGTGTGCAGGTTCCTTACGGGTTTTTGGGATTTCTGATTGGAAGGTTTAGTTGCAAATCTCTAGGCTATCACTACGCGCATGAATTTTACAGCTGTAGAAATAGTTCTGATGCTACATAACGGAAGAAGAGAGCGTTGAATATGGACTTCTATCACCTTCATAAAGTATAAAATTATTTGTATTGGTGTCTGAGTATCGTGCCATAAATGTGTTTTTATTAGATATTGCTATGTCACAACATTCTCGTAACCAGAACTTGGAATGTCGCTAACTTTAGTTTGTTGACAGATAAGATTTGCCAAGCTGATAATTCCTCAGAGGACAAAAAGTTTGTTATAAAGCTGATTAATACATTTTAAAGTCTTGTTTTTAAACAGTAATTTAAACATTAAGGAGAAAAATTGCGGGGTTAAGCACAGGATTATAAAAAATCACGAATTGGATAGAAAATATCCGTAACAATAAAGATAAAAAACTACTTTATTTACTTCACAAAAAAGATTGTACTTTAGTAATTGGGTAGAGCCTTTTTTGAAGCAAAAGTTGCTTAGAATAGAAGGCGTCTGTCTTCCAAAAGCGTTATATTACATTTCGTATTAGGCTTCTCGAAATCGCGGTTAAAGCCAAGGGACACTAGGTAAAAAAATCCCAAGTCTTTCGATCTCGCGAGAATATAAAAATACTTCGTTAGCCAATGTCCACAATGCCAGAGTTGCACATTTTAGAATCTAGTAGATCTAAGTAGTCTTTAAATTGCCAAACAGTCACTGTATGTACTCGTACTAATACATATGAATACACAAATATACAAATTTAATCTTATTGTATATTAGATAACGCGTTTATCCTCTTTGTAACGTGATGTAAAAGTTAACTCTACTTTCCATTACATTAATTTATTATATAAAGCTATCAATAAATAAATAAAAATTAAAACTCTTATTTCGATATTCTTACAGTTTATTCGCCTAACAGTGTAATACGACAATACAGCTTGAGCAAAAATATAAATGCACATAGACAATCTCGTACAACATGTAATGTTGTTCAATAAGTCTCTGTTTTACTTGTAATACTATGAGTGTATAATAAACACTACATAAGTTACATATTGTGTTAACAACGCCTTGTGAAAGATCATATTGCTCTCATCTAAGCAATAGTGTTACCACCTAAGCGACAGTGCTGTCATTTGTTGAATAACAATATTGTGCCTCTACGCGCAACGAAAGACACTCGGATGGGGATGATATCTCTATATAAATCAAGCGTTACGTGACGTGAGGGCTATTGACGTCTACACCTACAATAGGTAACCGTCGGAAAATATCATCACACATTGATGGTACGAAAATTACAATGATGCAAACAAAATATTCATAAAGGGAGTTATGGGGAACAAAAATAGTGATGAAAGGAAAGTGACACTTTTTGGTGAAAAAAAACACCAGTAGGCAGAATAAAGCTCGCATATCATAAGTCCAAGTGTATCATAACAGTATACATTTCATCCCCGCCGGTTCTCGACAGATCCCTCTGCAGGCTTTTAGCGAAGGATCCGGTGACGATCGATTCGGAACGAGTAATACGAACGTAATAAAACTAAGTGCTCTAATATCATAAATTGTCTAACACTATTGAGTAACTATTCGAAATCTTATGTACTCATGGATGCTGATTGTGTTAAGGTATACCTAACAAGTTTTATTTATTTGTATTTTCAGGATTTTTCTGTATTATGAAGTCCTTGCGTAGGTTACACCAAGATATTCGATTATTACGTAAGTTAATGTTTGTTTAAAGGTTAATCGGCGCGGATATGAAGAGAATAATGAATTAAGAAGAAGCACTAAATGTCTCTAAGGATTGAGCTATTCGGCACCCTGTGCACGCACAATACAATGTACAGTAGTACCTACAGAACAGAACAATATACAGTATTTGTAACGACTGTCTATTTTTACTAAGCTGTACTTCGAAAACCTCAACCACGTTATGAATTCCACCATTGTGCCCATTCCGATTTCACCGATGATTAAGCTTGTGTCTCTCTTGGCAACATATCTACGGCTCTTGCGTTCTCCCATTATTCATCTGTTGGTTTTCCGACAAGTGAATATCAAATGCGAGTGCCAGCTTTCAAATTTTTAGACGAAACTAGAAATAAATATCTGGGGAAAATTCACAATTATACATATTATATGTGTGTTGTTGTTCCAGTCTTGACAGCGGAACTGGAAGATTGCGATGTAAATAATTTCTATGTATTTTTCACTATATGGGTACTCTTAACTGTAAATATAGAGCGTTTAATTAAAATTCCTGTTTCCATGTTAAGAAATTAATTGAGTACTAAGCAACTATCGTCTGATAATAGTTATGGATAGTATAAACTCGTGTCGAACAAAAAATTATTATTAGAGTCAAAAAAAGATACACGGAAAATTTTCCTGAACCATTTCTTACTATTCTTATGCCGCCTATCATAGTACCAACAGATATATCAAATCTGCTGCAACAGATTAAAAACATCTCTCGATTAGCCGCAAGATAAATGTTTTGTTTGTCACGCAGAAGTAACATATTGCGGGCAAATCGCCAGTTACACGTGACCTCAGCAGATAGGATCCATGTTTATGGCAAGCAAGAAACTAATTGTGGTTTCGCTAATTAGTTTTTGCGCAAATGGCCAGCTTCAGTGCTACTGTCTGTTTGGCTACGTTTTTTTCTTTTGTAGTAGGTACTTGAGGTTATAAACATGCCATAACAGATTATGTAATTGTATATCTACTCAATAAGGGACTGGCACTGTGTCTACGAAACTAAATGGTCGTTACAGAAGAATGAATATGTACTTTCTATGCGAACGTACTACAATCTAGGTAACATCTCACTATTCAGTGAGATCACAGATAAACTCCAGCTTACGTTGAATTAAAAAAAACTACTGGTTTTTTCTAGCAACAGGGGAGTACCCATGCATCGGTAGCTTTGGAAAAAACTACCATAGCGCTCCAGGAATACATTAGAAGAAAGCTCATGTCATATTTTACACGTGAGCGGGCGGGTTCCAACCATCCGTCATGGGGAGTGATACAAAGCGATGGGCCGTTAATGATTGGCTACTATATTAAGGTTTACCTGCACAATATTTTTTTTATTTTATGCTTCACGTGCATATACGAGAATACCAACTTTGTGTCATTCGACAATTGAAAGACAAAGCAGTTTTTGAAACATATCATTTCATCTACGCTTGTATAGTCTATCACGCAGTGTTGAGGATTTGACTCGCGGGTAGGTAGTTGATTAATTCAGATGTCTGCACAGATGCAAATTACACTGTCACTGATGCTTTACAAGTTACTTTTACAAAGTCCTTACAAACAAATTACTACGAACATGTTCAGTACCTTAAGTTGACGAGATGTGCCGCCTCGTCGGGAAAGAAGCCCTTGAACTGTGTAGAATCCAAGTTATTTTTACATCAACGCCACTTAAGCATCGACCTTTGCCTAAGTAGGCTTGTGGTGTGAATATCGTGACAAATTGCGTGATATTGATCTGAGAGGTGGAACAAATATATATTGACAGCTACAATATTCTGAAGACTTTTTCACGTGTAACGTAACAAATACATATCCTGGAACCGTCTGAACACGACCATTTGATCCCTAAGTAGGTAGAGACTGTGCGTGTGGGACAATTTGCGGTTAAAGCGCACTCACTACAGTGGTTTGACGCCTAGTTTGATCGAACAAAATAATTTTTGATGTCCGGACGTTGAGTTTGTACACGATTAATAATTTTACTTGGTTTGAGATCTGTAAGGCGCAACGGCCAACATCAAATAAATATTATCCTATCAAACGTTTTAGGAGCATTTAAATACATGATTAAATTATGTGCCGGCTTAACTTACGAATGTTTTTTTGAGATAGCCCGACTATTTTTCGACCTTCCTACTATTCAGTTTTATGAACTGTCGGCGATCGCAACGGAGACTGGAATTATCCTAAAAACATACCTAAGTTGAGGTCGATATACAATGTAACCATAAAATAACACAAGGATAGACTGCCTTGTTGGTCCAGTACTTGCTTAGCACGACTGCTGATTGAGCGTTTCGGAGATCGAATCCCGAATCGAGTTCTGTTAGGTTTTACTAACTTAGATTTTTTAGTAAAAAACCTGTAGTGACCCGGAGATAGGATCTGCTCGCGGTATATGGTAATAGGTTTACTATATTTTATATTTTGGGACGTGAATGTAACTGCTGAAACGTGGACGTGTACCTACTGAAATTCCCCTTTCGGGCATTACAGACGCGAAGTTACGCTTACAGTTGAAATATTTAGCTTCAATGGTGTTAAACAAGTTTACCATGTGATTACTTCAATTTCCGCTGCGACCTTATTATGCAGTACTTGTCCCTAAATCAAAGATTAATTAAAACTATAAAAGGCTCAGGACCCTTCTCATTCTGAGTGGAGACCCGTGTTCAACAGAGGAAAGACGAAAGGATTAATGACTTTAAAAGATTCAGAACAATTTAAAATGCTGAAAGTAAACGAAAATAAAAACATTGCATTTGGGTCAACAAAAGCTATACGTAGGGAGACATGAAGTTGAAATTTCAAGGTTTTTGTTATGTAGCTTAAAGCGCTTATCTGCTTTGTACGATGTTTTGATGTAAATTGGAAATCGTATTAGTTCGTTAATTGGGCTTCTACAGAATGAAAGCCAAAATTAAACTGCGCCTGAAATAACTTCATTTGATATTTGATTATGATAAACGTCTTGTGCACTTGTTTGGAAATAGCATTAGATTTTAAAAATGCATTTATAAAGCATATCAGGGCAACAATCATAATATTATAAAATAGAAATTACTGAGACAACCCGCTTCCTATACCTATTAATAATTTTTTTTTTCCAATATTTTTATTGTGTTATCTGACCAATCTCTGTAATGTTGTTTCCAATAAATGTCATGTCATAACAGATTCGATATCGTAAATCAGCTTGGATCAACAAGGAAATAGTAAAAATCTAAATACTGCTGTATGGCTTTCGTGCAAATAAATATGTATATAAGCGTAAGAAAAAGCTTTTATGGCGATAGAATAACCAAACATACAATTTCGTATAGAAAATGAAATATGTTAAAGAATATATGTACACTAGTAAGCACTTAATATGGATATCAAGAAAATAAATTTTTAAATCATAGCTGAAACGATTGTTGAAATTTGGTTTAAAGATTGAACCCTGATAATAGGAACATGTTTATAAAATAAAAAAGACGCTGTATTCGACGGTGACTTACCATCAGCTGAACCATAATTTGCCATGCTATTTCACAACATAATAAAAACACATCATAGGTCTATTATAATGCTTAAAATATCAACTGTATAATAAAGTCTCTGACATTCTCCTACAGATTTCCTATTTCAATGCACATGTGTTATTTCCTGGGGGAAATAGCACGGGCATTGGAACACGAAATATTGTCCGCCGCTTTGATTGGAAACACGCATCATATTCATAACGTGTGTTCATATACAGTATGATTTTTTCGGATGCGACCTTTTTATCTCGCAATTGAGACGCAGACTTTTCATCGTAGTTGTATGGAGGATAACGTATGGAGAGATTTGGAATATACTTTACGAACCCGTTCTACGTCTTGGTACAAATACGATTTAGCAGCGAACCCAATTTAGATTATTCGGAACCAACAATACTAAGGGCAACATATGGGATAAGGTGCCCTTGATCCTTCAATGATTTTAGCCAATATCATATTCCATGATACTAAAACGTATCGCCTATTTAACTTGCTTTTCGTGGCCTAAAAATGCTGGTGAAAATTTACTGTTGGCGGAACGGCTACAATTCAAACGATTTCAGGCTACATTTAAGTTCTTCGTATATTCTTATATTTAGCAGAAAAACAAGTTATTAGAAATTCGGAAACCAGGTATATTTAAAAACTAACTTTAATGTTTTTGTTTTATTACATTCATCGCCCTCTTTATTCGTTTTTAGAGACTTGTGACTCCATCAAGCGAAATCTCGCCTATTTGATCAAGATATGTGTCATTTTCTTATTAAGTTGATATTAATCACGCGTAGCCCGCCTCCTTGTATGCTTTTTTAATATTATGATAGAAAAAAGTAACAAATAAAAAGTACTAATCAAGCAATCAGTTAACCATTTGCCGAAACACGTTTAGTGATAAGCGACAGCTTTACTACGCACGAAGAGGCTTGAAATGTGCCCCTAGAAGTCACTTATACAAGAGCGGACTCAGCTCGGCCTTTACAAAGTTGACAGATCGTTTGCGACATGCCATTGCGTCAGGCCGTAATATAAAAAGTGTATATTTTTTACTTTACACAAACAAATAGCGAGAGGCTATATTGTGGCAGCTATTCGCAGTACACGCGGGAGCTGCGAAACATTGGAGTGTGAATGTTTTGATGTAGTGGAACAAACCTGTGTTATTGTTCCTAGTAACGCATAGCGGCTTTTGGTTTAATGTTCCTTTAGATATTATTGGCTAATGTTTTAATTGAAGCAAAAAGTGATCTTATTGTTCATAATAGTTACTTTCTACGCAACTCGTTGATAAGTATTTCCTAAAATGTTATAGTTGCTGTGGCAATAATAAAGCAACATTACCGTAAATTCAGCGTTAGTTTTAAAATACGTCGCAGATTCCCAGGAGGTTCAGGAACCTCCCATAAATGACCAGCCTAACTATGTTACGTAAGTAACTTGATATAGGTGCAATATATTTAGAGACAACCCATTATTTTAATTTCAATTGATCTATTATAAAATTTGTTAACTCCATATTGCAAGCATTTATAATGGACAGAATTCGATAGCTGGTGTCATTCCTGTCAACCATTAGTAAGGGTGCAAAATTGTGGAAAGCGCTTAAATACACGTAAAAAGATAAACAAAATAAATAATCGTGATCGTCAATCCTTTTAACGTTTCTTTATTGGACACGAGTCCACATTCCAAATGAGAAGGGTTTAAATAAATATATAAAGAATTGTATCCAGTATGTAATTACTTCATGCAGTATACACATTAATCTCATTGTTACCTTCTATGTGAAGTGTATTCAAATACACTTATGAGAAGAGTATACGAATACACTAGCAACCATAATTATAATACTTTTTTATTTCGCACAGCAAATGAGCGACAATTTCTATTGTGACAATATGTAGCAATTTGTAATGCACACGAGAACTGCGGAACATTCTGGTGTAAATGTTTTTATGGAACGGAACAGGCCTCTGTTGTTTGTTCTTCATAATGCATTGCGGCCTTTACTTTGAAGCTTTTAACTGATTGAGTTTAGGAGAACAACAAACATGTTGATTTCTATTTTACAATGTTATTATTTATATTGAATATGTAATTTAAAACATATTTAACACATAAGAACATTGCTGTATAGAATATCTTCTAGGTGATTAATAAAACAAATTTTTTAGGTTCGTTTATAATATAGTGATTATAACGTAACATCACGCCTGTAATCCCCGAAGGGGTAGGCAGAGGAGTGTAGTTCACTCTCACGTTTCACCAGTTACGTTTAAGTCCCATGGAATAGGTGGTGAGTCTATTGCCATACACCGGGCACAATTCCAG
>DWMF01000885.1:0-12827 GCA_018244815.1 Parelbella polyzona | reverse complement strand
CCGTTCAATCTTATTGCCAAGGGTAACGAACAGGTGACTACCACACCCCTTTTGAACGTATAACGTTTTATACAGTATTTATAAGTTTAAGTATCTAGTCCACCAGCTATCTGGTTGTTCACTAATTTACTCAGGCCAATTAAGGGCCAGTTTTGGTGCGTGAAGCTATCGCAAATTATTATTATTATCAGTTATTTATTACCTATTAGTACAAGACTGAAATTGTGAATGGATGGTATATATTTTAATGCATTGATAAAGAATTTGCGTCTCATACTAGTTCGTGCGAACCTTTCGCCCAACACCCACACACGTCTTCAGCGCAGCGTCTAACGCCTGCACATCGAGAGCTGCCTTGATTTGTTGACTAACACCTGTAGCTCATTTATTTAACAGCTTTTATAAAAGACTCGCTACCTCTAAGTATTTTCGGTATTACATCACATACGTCCCATTAAATAGAATGAAAAATGTTTATATCGGATAAATCTTGATAGGTTTTACTGGAAATGTTATTATATCGTCTATAAATTAATCAGTATATGATATGTTTTCCACATCCCCACATCGCAATTAAGTTTATCTGTAAAAATAATAATGAAGATTTTTAGAATAAAAATTTTTACTACCGATTTATTTTTTGTACGCGTCATAAACGTAATGTAAACATAATTATCAAAGTTAATAGATACATTCCCATGCTCGGCAATTTCACAAGGGTTCGAATATCAACAGGGTTTTCATCAGAGATGGCGGAAATCTCACGAATTGATTTAGATTCCTGTTATCACTCGCGCCGAGCGATCCTGCAGGATAATTGAACTCCCAAGACGCTGTCGTATAATTGACAGGGTATGAGTAACGCAGTTTCCTGCGTCCTGCCGCGATAAACAATGAGCGCGGATAACGAGACGCGTCATAACCTACACCCACTGACACCCCGTCAATAGGAACTCCATGTGTATGAATTTAAGTGAAACTGGCCCGACTCGCTTTGTAAAACATTGCCAAGTCCAAATTGAAATTTCTCCCGCCGATAGCGCTACCACTGGCATTGGTTTGAAAATATAGATATTTTTTTATGGTGTTTCTAAATGTATGGGTTGCGGTTTACTTAAATGAATTGTAAAATCAATCAGGAGACAAGTTATTCATAAAATATATTTTTTATAAGTAGAAATGTACACACGATAAAGGACTTTCTATTTAGCCAAAACTAACATTTTAGACTTTTTATTGTTGAATTTTAGTGGTTGATTTGGTATTCCGAATATTCGATAATTTCATTCCTGTTATTCACGCTAAGCAGAATTCCAAGGTCAATTAAGTAGTCGGTACAAGTGTCCCATTTTTAAATCACAATTTCAATTTTACATTTCAAAAAAATTTGGTAGTAGGTACCTGTTATTGCCCGCGGACCTCCCAGCCGCCCCGTGGCTGGCAAGCCGAGCTGTCACACAAATCGCGTTATGTTATTTGTAAGCCGTCGAACCACCAATTGGTGCCAGTGCCTGTTATTGGTTATTACTGACTTATTGCTTGCGATGTCATAAACCTTAGCCCATCGTCTGTGTCCTAATATAGCTAAACCATTGGGAATGGCGCAAATAGATATTTTTGTAATACAAAAGTTATTTCCAACTGCAAATAGCTGCTAGTGGCTGTAATCGAAATTCGTTAAGATATTTCATTTCGAGATTTTTCATTTATGAGCGACTCAAACAGGGCTGTAAAACTATTTAGCTCATCAATACCAAACTTATGATGAATATATGATTGAAAAAAATATTAAAAAGCACTCCATTTATTCATTATAATTGACAGCTGATCCAATATTTCGATGTACAACACAATCGAAACGTACAATAAACTTACATGTATCTTGGATTACTGCATTTCAGTCCGTACAATTGACTAAAGACCAAATATTTCGATGTGTATACAATTCGTTTGAATTTCGCGGTATAAGTAGATGTATCTTAGCAATAGTCATCTGTTCTGAAGAACAATACCCGTGCAGTTCGCAGTGCAGTACGTTCAGGCACTCCTGTCAAGTGGAGCGTTTCCTGCCCCAGCACCACGGAATGCCGCCAGCTGGAATGTGCACGCGCCTCAATATTTTAAGGCTCCATACACACTATGCGTCCTCAATAACAAGTACATATTTTATACTTCAAGTACATATCAGTGTTGTCATAATATATTGCACGACGGAATATCATAAGGTAAAAAAAGAGTAGTAAGGTAATAAATACTTAACAAAAAAGTAATTTATATTTGTAGAATTTTTTTAGTATTATTATAACGGCCATGAAATATGCCTAGTGAATATAGTGATACAAGGCGATTTTTAAACACAATTTTCAAATCAAACTTTGATACACTGATATTTAAGGCACGAAGTTTGAGTACTGTGTTCGTACACCGCATAACATCGTCAAGTTCGCATTTAGCCTTAAGTCAAGTCAATTGTAATCGGCTAACATTAGAAATACAGCCTGCACATAATATCTGCGCATTATAGCACATAACACAATAGATAATGCAAATTCGACCGAGATCTATGTATATACGTGTTCCTGGATTATGTAACCAATGCGAATTTCATGCACAGATATCATACAAACACATGTATAACAGTTCTATTAGTAATAATGATATTCTGATTAGAAAAATGTCTTTTAACGTCTGATCTCGAATTATGGATGGCTATCATCATAGTTATATAAACTGGCGAAATGTAGAGGTGTTAAAACTATTCTTAAAAACAAAACACTTTCTAAATTTAAACTTGCAAGAACGTCACTTGTGTTACAGCGTGTTCAAATACGAATAAAATGAAATACGGAATAAAAAAAATAAAAATAAAATGAATGAAATATTATCATCGAAGATATTTTCGAAAGAGATGTTGTCGAGGACAACCACGAAGAATTATCCATTACAACTAGCATCATATACCAGTGATTTTGGTTTTGCTAGTCTTTTAAACCAGGTTCTTTATGAAATGGGCAGAGAACACGGAGTGCCAAATATCACTTTCAACTAGCTAAACTAACTTTAATTACTTATATTGTATTTAGTAATATTGACGCTTAAAAACAATAAAGTGAACAATAAAGTTTTCAGATTCTACAATAAAGACACAAATAATTGGTCAGTAAGTTTCCTTATCTGAATATTCTTAGAAAATGCGACAATTTATATGTAAATGGATTGTCCGCGAAATAAACGCAATGCTATAGTAAGTGGGTGAAGGTTGGTCTTGTTTGAGGAATGCGAGTCGATGCAATCGATGTATTTGTTTCGATCGATTAAATTTGAACGTTTCGCACCTAATCTTGTTTTGATTTGGTTTTAAGGCGTATCATTCCGTTTATTTCACGCGAATTTACTGTTGTAATGTCCAATCTTTGACGTAATATTTGCAGCGTATAAAATATAACTAAATAATTATGTACGTGTATTCAGTTGAATACGATTGGATAATCTGTTGTGACACAGTTAATAGCAAATATATTATCATCATGATTATTATATTCAGCGGCAATGGCAAAATTCAATTATTTATATGTAGCTACATATGTTTCATAAATGTTTTGCTCATATTAAAGACGTGCGCATGGCACTATGACTCGGTCATAGACGATCATTGAAACCTACAGATATCTGTGCTCCATATAATTTTACAGAATTTTACTGATTTAAGAGTTTCATCTTATATTTGAGTTCCTATTCAAATAAATTATGAAATATGTTAGGGTCCATTGATTTCATTTCTTATACAATAATGGTAAGTTAGTTATCCATCTCTTTATTTGTATGTCGATAAGATAAGTTGTGTTGCCCTTTATCCTTTCTTTTCGAATTGTTTTGCTGGTCAAGTAAGTCCTTGAAAGTAAAATAAATTATTGTTCTGTTAATAAAATGTATGCTGTAATTAATTAAGTTTTAAACAGTAGTTAAATACCAATTTGATAGATTCTCTTACGAAATCTTTAATCTTAATTGTGTAATAAATCGTATCAAATCTGAAATCTCAGAAATACGTCGGATGAAGTATTTGAGATATGTGATAAATAGATGTTATAGGGACGATTAGATGTTAATGGCTCTCTATGGCCTGTGAGCTTGTGGTCCATGCATAGTTGCTCAGAAATTCTTCTAGACATGCCCGCTGGTATTTTTGAGGCTTGAAATTTTACACCTTTACATTGGAACAAAACTAAACAAATAGGGAATACAATGCGTGCATGTTTGATAAGACACAATCCAAATCTTACTTATATACGAAAATAGAAAAGAGAAGGATCCCTAAACAATATAATATGTAGGTAGTAAGTATCTATATGCTGTAATAAATATGTTTTAATAAATAAATATATTTTTAATATACCACAAAATCCGGTTCCAATTTTATTTATTTAGTAGATGTTTTAGGAGTTCCCTCATTTATCAACTAAAATAATGTTGCACTTAGAGCAGCGGCCAAAAAACTTTTAATTTCATTGAGCACATCGCACATATTTGCCTATGATGAAAAATCAATTCAAGTACTCGCATAGACGACTTTCCTGCTTAGTTACTAAACATTTTTAGTAGAGCGATTCAATGCAAACAAACTTACACCCGCACTCATTAGCGACAAAACGGTACATTTTATATCAATTATGTAAATGTTCACTTAATAATTTAGTAGCGTCTGCGATGTAAATTATATAAATATTGCAGCTGATTTCTTTGACCTTGAAACTTGATAGTAATGTCTTGGGTTCGGGTTTACGACGTGCTTATAGGCAACGGGGCTCTCGAAACGCGATAGATTTATAATATGTTTGGAGAGTGCACCGCGGGAATGACCGTGATGAAATTTGATTTATAAACGGAGATTACCTATACATAAATATAAAACGTATCTGTGATTGAAATAGTCATTTTACTCAAATATTACATAGTGTTGGTAATAAGCTGTAGGTACAGAAAGATTCCGATATATTATATTTGTTTATGGAAAGCAGCATTGCTACGATTAGCTTAAACAGTAACCTAGAATGGTCAAGTTTAAACAAAAATATTCCATGCAGACAATTACACAATTTACAATGCTTCACCAAATACAAAATCGCATCAAACAAACCCCGTTACAATTTCCACGTTGCTCCTCTTAAATCAGAAAAACACACTAAATCAAGAAGTCAACGATGCATACAGAGAAAAAATTACGTACAATCAATATAAAGCAAGATTTGTTCCGAAATTGCCACTAAATCTGCCTTCCCATTTAATTTCCCTGCGTCTTATAACGGGGAACTTTAAAAAATAACCATTTCAAGGGCGGTTAGTTCACCTCGGGGCTTGAGATTGAGCACCGGCTATTTAAACTCGAAAGATTAGGCAATTACTAAAAAGAATTGGATTAGTTTTGACTTCGAGACTTTTACTGATACTTATTTGGAAACTAACATTTTGGGGGAAATTAAAGGGATTTAAATGAGAATAGTTGAAAATAAAACAAATATGATAACTAAAAGATTTAATACATTAACTTAATATTTATTAAGAAAATTGAATTTTTAAACGCTTTACAAATTTTTAATTATTTTCTATTGAGGTCTTTACGAAAAATACTGTAAACCGTACTCCACGTGATAAGGAAGAACATTTTCATACATCCGCACATGTAGGTATATACCTATAATATAATTCGGCCGTCGTCATCTATCATGCACGTAAATAAATAAATCAGTAACGTTAATCTTCCAAGAGGAGAACTTGAAGTTATTTACAGCCTCCGAGACACAAACATAAAAATCTAATGTACGCCTGTACACGATAAATCACGCGCAGCCGATACAACCTCCAAGTTTAATGGCGAAAATCTCTTTCGTCACTGGATTCCCACAGAATAATTTATACACCTTGTCATAATTAAGAAAGACAAATTGAATGTAAACGACCCTTTGACACGTGAGTCAGCAGAGAGCAAGGAATCTGTTGAAATAGGTTTCTTAGCTTAGGGAAGCGAAATCAAAGAACGTAACTGTTTTCAGTGTATTATGTGATCCAATCCTAATAATTTTTATGTCCTAAAGGAGCTCGGAAGCATACTACTCGTATACCCAGCACTATTTTATTTCAATGACGATTGGTTAATGTAGTGCTTGATAGATATCCAAATATGTAATAACTTTTTAAATTATTTTACTTTAGATATGTGGCGTGGTTTAACGACTGTTACCTAAAGTAATAGTGACCAGCAATACTGCTGTCTCCTAAAGCAAATAAAGTATGGCTACTAGGAGTCGCCCACCAAAGAAAGAATAACCACCAGTCACTAATTAACTTTGCATATTGCTCGCAATCTGCGGCCACGTAAATGTTACGAGTACTTTTTATGATATATTTTCATAGATAAAAGTTGCATTTGTACTCTTAATGAATTTCCATAACACATTACAACATTCAGGATAACGAAACAAGAAGTGGGCGGCGAGGTGATTGGTATCTAAAAACCTCGCCGCTACCGAATATTATTACATAATATCGAAAACGGTGATCGTCAATTTAAAGTCTCTCTCATACCAATTTATCTTAGTTTATATCGATAAGTAAACTGAAACTCACGAGTATGGCTTTTGACGAGCGGCTACCAACGATCGTTGACAAAACGATCATTTATTACTGAACATTCAACTCGCTACGTGAGTACTTCCACGACGGCAAGAAAGTTGAAATTTAAGGCATATGGGTTTCCAATGGAGATTTATTAACGTAATAATTCCTTCCCACTGAATTTCGATACATGTTTCGCTGTTCGTTAGCTGCACATTTGCATAATTTGAATGATCAATTCTCAACATAAAACGTGGAACGCTTTAAGATGGATATTTGTAAATTATCTAGTTGATATTTCATTAAAAATTCTACGATTTCTTTCTCCTACTTAGATCTATTTCATTTGATTTCCAATATGCGATAATTGATCTTCTTATAATTAGGAACTGTAGATACGTTATAAATGAATGATAAATATTTCTACGCACATATAACTGAAAGATTTCGAGAATCAGTCGCGAATTCGTTTAATTTTATTTGGCAGCGCTACAAATTAATTTCTGGATAAATTTTCCTTTATGGACGTTTCTATTTGCCTCCTTGGGGTGTTTTTTGCATGAGGGGTGTTTAGTTTTTTATCGGATGTATTTAAGCTCCCGGCGTGGGGTTAAGTTGTACGACTTTAATACTTCCTTACACGCGCCCAACGTTATTGGCACAGGAAACTGATGATCCGGTACGGTTGCATTTTATTTTATTCTGCTCCACTTCTGCAATTTATATTTATTATGTTAACTCGATTAATTCATTTCAACATGTCTCATAAAATGATCTTTTAATGTTTGAATCTCAGAACTTTAGGCTATGATTAGAATTTTGATAAATTGGTTGTTTTTTATTTTTTGATCTATTTGTTTGGTTATCACAATAATTCCAAGTACAGTGAATCATATTATGTGAATTTAATAATAATATACGTTCGTAGTACACCGTTTGACTTATCAAGGAGCCCCGCGTGCAACGCTGTCACAATCAGTTTTATTTTACTCCAGAGAGCACCTATCTCTATCGGGGAAGCGTATGTTATTTATTCCTTTTTTTAAACTTTAACAAGGGATGGCAGAAACATATTTTATAATAGATTGATAGTGCAAGATGTGTCTAAAAGGTCAACATCTATAACTTTAATACATAAATTAAGTAAGTACAAAGAACTGCAGGGATAGAAAATTGAAATCTAAACTTAACAGTTTAATTACTTTACATAAATCAAATTTTTGTAAACGTGATAATTTAGACAAAATGTCAATTTAAATAAAAATGTTACGAAAAAATGGGAAGACTTTAATTCTAAACAAAGATAGCGAATAATAGAAAACGAAACAGCGGTTTGTAAGAGGGAAGGCAAAAACGTTACCCCACAAGATCCTGACTCACGTAAAATGTAATGGGAAATTACTCTAAAATAAAAAAAGTCTCCCCCGAACGGAACCCTTACTGTTACGGCAATTTGAATAAAGCCTGTTACACATGATCCATTTTTAGGACCAATGCAAGTATAAAATAAGAAGGGCTTCGTGTTCCTCATCATTGGTGGCATTTGAAGGATAATAAACAATTAAATTTACATTAAATTCCATAGATAGTGAGATATATCCGTGTTTTTAATTAGGGTTTATTACTGACACTCTGTTAAAATTTATGACCAATAATATTAGGTATTGGGGAGCATGAAGAGAAAACAAGCTAATCTGTATAGAATAGAAAACACACACCTCTCTTTATCTGAGAATCATGGATAGTGCGTACTCTCTTTAAGATCTTCGTAGCGCGGTACACTAAAAATTCCACTTAGAAACAAGTCTCAATATGCACATGATTTTGTGCCTCCCCACAGTACAAGGTCATAAAACTTGAACGGTTTTAATCGAATATTGTTGCAAGGTATTTTACTTTTAGGTGGTACGTGACTGGGGAGATCTATTAAGTTAATTAAAATCCAGTGCAGTTTGTGTTTTGTATGAACGATTTCGCTCTAAGCGTGATTTCCACTTTTAGAATGAATATTCACAAGAAGTGTAGTTTAATTGAAACATACGAATAATAAGTAAGCAGTAGCCCAGTGATTTAGAATTCTGACACGCGATCCGGAATCGAGGCTTCCAATCCTGGGGTACATCCCCGGATTGGAAGCCTTTCTTTTTTAATCTTTGTTTACAAATTTATATGCGTTTTAAGATTAGGTGTCATTTACAACGTTAGGAAAATCAGCACACTTCTGTGTTCATAATGTATAGTCTACTATGTAGAACATCGTCTTACGTAGTAGACGATTTCATTTTGATTCTGACCTTTTCATTCTTATAAAATATTCCGGTCTAAAAGTAGAATTATAAAAGGATGCGAATAAATGAACTTAACACTTAATCCAATATACTCCACAACTCTATTTTCAAATGTGGTGGTGTTTTGGATTTATAAAACATTTAACACATGTATGAAATATATGTTACCTAGAAATTACGCAATGTTAAGAAAAACAGTATTAGAGTGAGCAGAGGTTTTTTGTTTGCGTAAATTTTTAGAGATACGGGTTTGCGACCGAGGATTTATATTTGTCGACGAAACGTTCGAAGGCTAAAGCTTTATGGGCAGCTACCCGCGGCTCGCTAATCCCGCACCAAAAAACACAATAAGCCATTCGCCACCAAGAACCGAGCTAAATTATTATCCGAGTCATTTCAACCCCACGGCGAGCGATCTCTGTAAAGCATTTGATAAAGTGGATCACAAAACGCGACGCGAGCAATGCAACATAAATAAAAACGGGCCCATAAGTGGTCCTTGCGGTAAGCCGCCGTCTCAGCCCCAAATCGCGAAAGTGGTTTCATGAGCTAACCGTGCGAAACGCCTTCTCAGTTGTTATTGTGAAAGTTGAATTATGAAAATAATAAAAAATAAGGCGACGGGGGGCTAACTCGAGTCACGCGGCCGCACGTGCGAGCGAACGCACCACACCAACCAAAATATTGAAAATTTCAACCACCAATTGTAAACGCTCCATCTCTTTGTGCGCCCACGGTGGCTTTTAATCGACACGTGACTATCTTAATTTTGCCTATTACATAGAGGAGTAATTTAATTATAAGGCCTAGTCATCCGTATAAATAAAATGAAGTTGAGTGCGAAAATGTTTTTATTTTTAAAATTCTTTTTTGCTTAATATAATGAGTTATTTATTCTTACAAATTAAAAGGTTTTTATGTGACTTTACTACGCTTTTATAAAAATGGACATTCGGTAAAGTTCAGGACAATTTACATAAAATAGCTTCAGACGTGCAAATTAAGAATAGTGCATTTATCGTAAAAATACTGAGAATCAAGTCAATAAACATGAATTCATTCATTGTCTTGTCACACGGTATTTACTACCCGATCTCACTTAATAAGGATTAGCAATCGGCTTCCATCATTCATCCAATATTTATTTGTGCCATTGTATTAATAGTACAAAAATTTAATACTGTTAGAGTGTGCCGCGGGAGTCTAGCTACCGGATTATAGAGGGTAGTTTTTTAAATAGGGTTAGGCGCGTTTTTTCCTCCCGCTACCGAGGGAGGGTCGTGATAAATGACACATGCACATTTTTCGAAATACCCAATTTCGGATTTAAGTCACCCCAAAGTGGCCTGGTGCTCGGACAATGGATCTAAGCTCGGGTTTGAGCGACCTCGGGCGTAATTCACACCGGCTTTTGTACCAAAGGGTGTTTGTTTGCGCACCTCCATCATAGCGATATTGGAAACGGTTATGGGGTTTAATAATGTATTTTTCTATCGTGACGCCTTACCATTACCTTGAGATAAACTGCGCGGAAAATTGGCGGCGAAAAAACGTTAATGCCGCGTCTCGCTTCATCGCGGACTATTTGTTGTATTAAATAAGGGGCTTAATGTTTGTCTGACTTTTAAAGGGAATTTCGTTTACAAAAGGATCGGCCGTCCTTTAACCTGGTTTAAGTGACATTGATATAATATTTATGCATGTTATTTACATGTGTATGTATATCAAATAATACCTGCATTTTGTAATTGAACTTAAACTGTAATCTTCTCTACATACAATATCTACGATGTAATTAACTTTTAATCGAATTGATTATTGATATATTTAATCTATTAATTATTTTGTAACGAATATCTACAATTTCAGAACTTCGACTTTAAAATAATATAAGTACATAGGTTCATAAATATGGTAAAAACTTAAAATTAAACTTAATTAAAGTCACACACTATACTTGTATTAATAAGCCGGGATAGTGTGAAAGTAAAGCGTCTAATAAACACCAGAAAGCGTTCAATCGTCAAGACATGGCGTAGTGAAGAAATATGTAATTAAATGTAATTATACATAATCTAATAAAATTGTGCCTATTCAAGCCGAAGACAGGGCGCGATGGCGCTCATTGAGGGAGGCCTATGTTCAGCAGTGGAGTGAGATAGACTGATGATGTGATGTGTGATGTGTACTAAAATTAGATTTCTATGAACACGTAAGAACATGTCTAAAAGGGATCAGATATTCTATAATTCTGTATCTTGCGAACCTTCTTATCTCTAGTTCAAAATTAAATATCTGACTCACGTGCGATAATGGGTACCTACTGATACAAAATTATTTATGGCAGTTTTTAAGACACAATTGTGTTCATTTGACAAGTCAATATTATAAAAATCCTGGAGCAAGGTGCTTCACATAGTTCCACGCGGGACTATTTGGCTTACCTAATCTGTCAGATGAATAAAGCTTATTCGATTTTCCTTTTAGCCTATTTCGAGGTGGATCGTTCCTGTTTATAAGCTTTTGTAAAGCCTATAGTTAAAGGGATGTTGCTATTACTTCCCCCAAAAGCTGTTCCTGTTTGCTTATGCCTTAGTCCACACAATTACTCACGCAAACGCCAAGAAAAGCAAGAAGCCATCGCTAACGTTCCGCCGTGTTACCCAACGCCGTATAATAACCGATAATTCAGTGGAACCACCACTCTAAACTCTAATTGCAAACTGAACGGCGCGTCTTACCAGTCCAGTATGCGTCATACGTGTGCTGCAGCTCTCTCAGCCCCTAAGAATGGCAGATGAGGAAGAATATTAAGGTAGCAAGCAGGTAGACAACGTATTAGAGATCACGGGCAGTCTTTACTCCAAAATTTGTAGAATCATTATATTTATTGATATGGCATTGATTAAAAAGATCAGCATCATCATTCGTTCACCTTTACACTGTTGCACATAAATATCTTTTCAAAATCAGAAACTATGAAAGTTAAAGCTTACAAATGTCTTGCAGTGTTGCTAAAGTTCAATAATGTATGCTTAATTTGTGCAATCGTAAATTTAGTCAGATTTTTATATAGGTAAACGTAGTATATAACAATATTAATTAAAGAAATATTCTTCAATACTCTGATGTCGATTTAAAACATCAATATATACGTAATCTGAATAATCGCATCAGACGCACCGCATTGCCGCACCTCCAAGCCGCATTGGTCAGACAGCTCTAATTACACCCTGTCTTAGATGAGATGGCCTAAGGCTCGATAAATGACGGATTTTTACGCCACGCGGTCCGTAGTTACATGGAACTCGGTTCTACCGCGGGTTTTTTTGTCGATATGAAAGTATAGTGGAGTTAAATTGCTGGATAATGACTCGAGAGATTCGCTGCTTTACGAGCATACTTAGTTGGCAATTTTTAAGGGAACTAGATCAATGTTGCGGCCCCGTCTATGTGTCCAATGTTTATGATATACTGTATAGAGAATTTTTAATTTTAATTGTAATATGATAAATATTTCGCACACAAAGTAATAAAGGACAATTCTGAATACAAAGATACTTCTAAAATTTTTCATAATTAATTTTGCTGGAATTTTAAAGTTCTATACAACTAAGACATTTGCAGTGTAATTACTTATATAGCATTGCTGTACTCGTAGTAAAAATTTCAGACTTCCGCTCGTAACTAGTATCGACTATTCGTTTTATGACCCGCTGGACTCGCAATTAGTGGACCTGATTGAGACGGAAGGCGTGGATTCGAATCCTACATAAGATAAACACTTAAGAGAGAAAAACCACTGTTACTGCTACATTTGGTTGTGATGTTATATATTTATATTAGTATCTGTATAATAATAATAATCGACCCATAGTCATTCCACTGTTGGAATATGGGTCTCCTCTCATATTGAGAGGGTTAAGG
>DWMF01000884.1:0-12828 GCA_018244815.1 Parelbella polyzona | reverse complement strand
GTTCGAATAACCAGCTTTATATTATAAATACCTCAAGGCAGTTCATAGTTCATAGGCACTCAGCATGTGGCCTTGAGCTGGCCACTGCGCTACTTTCTATAAATCCTGCTAGAGTGACTCATCAAACTGCATTTATCTCTTTTCTTCTGAAATCCTATCTTTTACTGTTAATCCTTCAAAGTAATTTAAATATAGAGCTTGGTAGATAGATAATAATATTTTTTTAAACTGTGAATTGTAATAGGATATGTATTACAGTGAGCAAATCTCGCATACTCATGGAAGAATACGAAACAGGGCCATCGAATTATTACACGGAAAATAAAAAAAAATATAATATTAAAGTGATTTGGCTTCGCTAAAAATTTTTATCATTATGTGTAAAAAAAAATTTTAAAATGTTGTACCCAAAAACTACTTACAAATATAATAAATATGAATAGAGCGACGAAAGTAAAAAGCACATAAGGTCTGTAAAGTGAGGACATATCTGGCACTCGGTACTGTCTGCCAACCCCATACAGTATAACAATATAATAGCAACAACAATATATAGCACGAATATTATATAAAACATTCTTCATATGCTACACGTCTGTTTATTAATATTCCATGAACAACAAGATAAGCATCATAATTTGAATAACAATCGTAATAATTGGTGTAACGTGAGAAACATCTGCGGAGTATTGCACGTTACTTAGATATGCGGCGATAAATATTTTATATAAGCATTCATTCTTATATGGTTGATGCACGTATGTACTGTGTGACCTACCTCTATATAATAAAATTAAACGTAACATCACGTTTGTAATCCTCGAAGTGGTAGGCAGAGGAGTGTAGTACTTACACTGCCACGTTTCACCAGTTACATTTAAGTCCTATGGAATAGGTGGTGATCCTATTGCGATACACCGGGCACACACCCAGACTTCGAGTCACTACTAGAAATTCTAAATTATAAAAATCCAATGGTACCCGACCTGGGATTTGGACCATCCCGATAGGCAGTCGAGCTTGCAACCACTCGGCTAACGAGGTAGTTATATAGAATAAAAATATATTCTTTTATACATGGTATCCATTCATCCAAACATCCTTTGAACATCCCTTGATGGACTTAGACCTTCTGTAATCGGTGACACTTCATCAAATCCTCAGCCATTAGAATCCAATTGCATTAAGCTATTTTCGTCAGGTCGTGAGACCACCTGAGAGGAGGGAAAACAACAAACTTGCATTAGACGATCTAAAGCTAGGCGCTCACAGCGCTACATAAACGCCTCAACCCACATCCCAGAGTTTACTCCAAACCGGTTACATTTATCTGTTCCAAATACCAAATAGAACAGTCTGTCAGTGACAATAACCCTTCATAACGTCAATGACTTGTAAATAATGTATTTTTGCTGTAGAAAAAACTAAATCGTACAGTAATATGAATAAGAGCATGCGTAACGACAAATAAGTACATACAAGTTTTTTTTCACACACTGTAATATTTTTTCTGCCTATTTCTGTACAAATGTTATGTATATAATTCGATATTTTAACACGTATTCAATATAGATTCGTTTTATCAACATGAACGCCTACGCCCTGATAGGTATTTTAATAGTGTAGTAATTAATTAATGCGACATCTTAATTCACGTGTACGTATATTAATGTTAATTGTAACTGAACATTTTATTATTAATTCAGCTCCAGATCAAATCGTCGACATGTGAGATAGAGGTATTGAACAATTTCTCCAGCAATTATTGTTTCAATGGTCAAGGGTCACTCAATGCAAAATATAGGGAAATATCCTTTTCAATATCATATTTGTGTTCGTATCACTATAATAGTAGTGTGAGATGTCTTGTTTATTTGCTATTGCTTCCGCTTTTACACTCCGAACAAGAATTATCTCTCACAAAACATCGATATAATAATGCTTAATAATGCTTAATAATATATTAATGCTTGTCATGATAAATACGAAGTATGCCGAAAACGATTTCAAATGATTTATTTCAGCTTACAAGCATAGGGATCGAAGCGACTGCGAATAAAAATCTTTTAAATAAGGCAAGGATCTAAATATGTTTCCTGTTAACTGTATCGGTTGTTCTATAAATACGTCGGAGATAAAGACAACTGTATTGCTGTTCACGGTCAGGCCGGCGCGGGCGCACGGCGAGAGGCGCGCCGCGAGCGGTTGCCGCGCCGGTGCAAGGTCGTCCCGGCGTTTTTACGACACCGACGCTCCCGTTCGTTCTGTTTCACGTAGAAATTCTGTTTCATTAGCATTTTTTTTGCTTAATTACACTGTGGAAATTTGCGCTTTTTTATTGTATTTTGTCGATGTGTTTTTTTTACTGTGCTGTTACCTAATGTTTACCTTTTAAACTCGATTATATTATTTTTAAACACCAATACATGAAAATTTCTATTATATGTATGTGTCATTAAAAAATTTTAACGTGTAAAGATAATACAGCCATAATATTGAAATTACGAACTATATTAAGCGGTTATATTTACAGTAGACAAATATAGAGAAAAATAGAAGCGTCAGTCAGTTCTGGGAGTATAAGTTGTCAGATAACTGTTAATTAACAACGCATGAAACTACGGTATATACCACGCGAAATCAATACTACTTTTGTTTCATTAACTCGTAAAGAAACTTTGATATTATTTCCAGCCGCCATCCACTGGACATGGCTTAGCCAAATACATAAAACATGGAAAATCTAGGATTAGAAAGTGCAACACGATACTACAATTTAGAATATAGTACCGAAGCAAATCTGTGGAGAAATTGCCTCTATGTTCTTTATGTTATTACTCGGCTATACGAATATTGACGTATGGTTTGGCTCAATTTTCTCCTTTCTTTACTCTACCACTATATATACCACGAGAGTTTACCACAAATCGCGGACAGAGACTCTATCCGCACATTCCGCAGTGGTGTATGTGACTGTAATTGAGATGCAAACCGCTGAACGGAACAAAGGCCTTTGCCCCTAACAGTTTGTTTGTCTTACATTTATTTGTTAATAACATATCAACTGCGACTAACATATTTTACTAAGAGAACTGACGTGACGATATAAATTTTATGACTATTACTACAATACCATCACGTTACGTGTGTAAGGATAGTTGGTATTTTGGTTCTCTGCCTACTCTATAAGGTTCCTGACAATATGATTTTAATAATAATACATATTTTATTATTAATCGTTTTATGGGTAGACACATAATGCAATTATGCACGGGTTAAACTTACGGTTTTTCGAAATGATACTTTTAATTTCGGATCTGTCCGAAGCCTTTTATGATTATCTTTCGCCAATCGTAGTCTCGACCTCGCTGCAAACTATTGCCGGGTCGTTTTATAACAAATGCTATAGGGTAAAATTTGTTAATATAGTACTGGGCGAACCGTACAAGGGTTTCAACTTATATTTCTATAGTAGATTTATCGTCAAACTGCCAAAAAAATGTTTTTGAAATTTTGATTTGTGAATTGATTTTAAAAAGGTATTCCCGTTTTCAGCAATCAAGACATATTTGAAGGAATTTAAAAAAAAACAGCTCTCCTTGACACTAACAATAGGTACACCAACGCTGATATAGGTACATATTTCTATGCTCAGAAAGTTGCATTGAAAATCCATTAAGACATGACGCTGTCCAACTTACACCAATCCTTACCAGCATATCATAGATACAGACGTTTGTGGTACGTGTACATACAACGTATTCTTATTTATAGATCGTAACGGAACTAGCGGGCGATCGGCAAATAGCACTTAATGTGAACGACAATCGCTTATTGTGCCTAATCTTATCGGACTTTGTGTGTGTCTGCTTTATTGCGAACAAAGGGAGTAATATTAATCTTACTAGTATTTCAAATGGAGATCGTGAGTGTGTCCTCAATAATATTCATTCTAAGAAGTATTTTATATATGTTAGGAGGACCTCGTTGGTGATGATAGATATATGCAAATGATCAAAGACATGTTTACGTAGCATAAATTTAAATATGTAATCTAAAACTGTACCACATTTGTCAGAAATGATTACCTAAAGCAGCTTGGCACACCAATTTCACAGGCATTTTACTAATCCGTGTTAGAGATACCTTGCGCCGCTTGCTCGACGCTAACTTATGACGAGGAGAGATACGATATTTAGTCGATTTTTTACTATTTCGTAGTAAGTTTGAGATGAAGTGCTCGGGTTATCGTTTCGGCTTTTTATGAAAACGCTTATCACCCCTTGATTCATTTCCGCATCCCTTATCTTGTAATGCATAGTGCATTACAAGATAAATGCATAATGCTCGTATAACGCATCTGTTTAATATCCATACGTACCGATATATAATATCTTTATAGCGATAATAACTAAAACGATATCCCAAATACATACATCGTATGAGCATTATATTTTAAACTGAGTACTTATTTTTGAGCCAAGCAACACCGCCGGGTGAATAATTAAAAAATATATATGACTACATTCATATATATATAGATCCGGTCCATTCATATCTTGTATAAGTATGCAAAATAAAATTACTTACGTTAAAGTTTACTATGACAAACAACATTCCCCACAGATAAATTCACAAACAGCACTTAAAAGAAAGCAAACAACGAGTCTTTGTTGCACATTGTTCGTTGTCTTGACATTGTTCTTTCCAGTTATCTAATGGAATTTAATAGCATCCTTTTTCAGATATCCTAATTACATGAACGTTAATGACCATAATTGAATTAAACTATAGAAGCGAACAAGAAAATGTATCGGCCTAAGATACACTCCTTGTGAAACGCCTATTTGGAATTTTACTAATACATTTCTTTTTCTATATATAATTTGGAACAAAGTAAAACAATTGTTTCTCCTTGGAAATACTCAAATGAAATTGTTAAATCAGATTTAATAATTAAATTTAATTAAATAATTGAGATGCAGAGCGTTCTAACGAAGCTCGACATCGTTTATGAAAGTTTCTTTTTATTTGCATAATAAGAGCGTCATTACAGTAGGTACTTACATAGTGCCAACATTATTCGTCTTTTAAATTAAAAAACCTTCACATGCCTGTGAACGGCCACCTTCGATTTATATTTTTATAATGAACAGACAATTTTTTTTATTCGGGTATGGAGCTTGAGTCCGGAGAATCGGTGCACACAAGACCCGTGAAATACAAGACAAATACACCTCGTCACAATATTTAATAAAATTATATTAATATATGAAATAAAATACTGAAACCTTAAATGACCAAAAAAGTGATTTAAACAAAAATATTCTCATATAGTGCAAGCAATATTCTGTTTGTATGTAAGTATATAAAAGCACCCGGTAACCCAGTATGTTAATAGTGATTGCCCTGCCTACGCAATGAAAAGGAATTTAGATCTGTCCTATACATATCAGCTCAAATCGACATAAATCACAACATGATCAGCTTGCCCACAAACATAATAAGTATTTAGATCTGCGAGGTGAATACAACTTTAACACCTGAACGTAAGGTTTAATTTTGTAAATTAATAGTCACGATATAGGACATTTTAGAGTTTGAAAGCAATTATTAGGGCAAAAAATTGTCATTACCAACGGTGTCATTGTGTTAAATGTAACCAAGATCATGCACAGTATAATGTAGAACATTAAACTCTTATTAATATCTGCGAGCCGGGTACTGACACTCGTTTTTTCTACATGAGTCATAAGCAATTGGAAATAAAAGTGTTACTTACCCAAGACGGTTATGAACATGATTTTAATGTTTATTTGGTTATAATTGCGATAATTCAATAAAGATTACGGTATCCAGGAAAATTAAAAGTAAAGCAGATTATTATTATTATTATTATAAACATAGTTATCATTCTCAATGACTGTATATCGTTAATATGTGAAACATTTATACTAAGCGTCCTTGTACCATGGTCAATAAGACATTTAATTTGTTTCCAAAGACAACTCGCAAAATAAGTTCTGGCGTCCGTAATTAGGTACATTTTTATCTTCATATTACACAAATGGTTATTGTACGTATCAATCCGTTTTATATTTATTCGGTCAATTATAAATGTATCTAACATAAATGCTTTTTTTCTCCTATTAAGTATTTGGATCAGTGTCCTGTGTATGGCAACAGGAATTTCAACTATTTCCTTGGTGAAACGTAAACGTAACCAGTACAACGTAGGAGTGTAATACATTACTCTATCTACCCCTTTGGAGTTTAGGGGTATGATGTTATGATTTTTCTTTGGAAAGTTAGGGCCAACCCGATAGGAATAGTCACCATTATTGTAGTTAATACACAGTGTATAATATTATCACTGTAAATGCGTGTTAAAAACTATAAAACACTGGTGAAACGTGAGTGTGCTACACTCATCTGCCTATCCCTTCGGAGAGATTCAGGCGTAAAGTTATGTCTTTTTATATAAGATGGGACGTAATATAATCACCAAGAATATAATACGTTTTTCAAACAAGCTTATTATTTCAAAGTTTTTGTATACAAAAAAATCGGTTATAAGACTTATCAATTTTTTACCGATAATATAGACTGATATGTGGTATCGTACATACATAAGAGTATATAAGTATAATACGCACGTATCATAAGACGAGTCGCACACTGAGAGCCGTGGCGCACGATCGGCCGGCGCGCAGTGACCCACTGAACCGCCTGATTCATACCGACTGACCCCTAACTGTTGTCAAAATCTTTTGTGCAATAATAATGAGCACCATACATACATGCTCCACTAACATCGCAGATTTTGAATTCAGTTTGTTCTACAATTCTACATGGTAACGTAACATCCCGCCTGTAATCTCAGAAGCGGTAGGTAGAAGAGTGTTGTACGCTCCCACGTATCACCAGTTACGTCCCATGGAATGGATGGTGAGCCTACTGCCATACCCCGGGCATAAAATTCAAAGTCCGAACCATCACTAGAAATTCTAAATTAGAAAAATCCGATAGTACCCGACGCGGGATTTGAACCCAGAGCCTCTCGATCGGCAGTCGCCCTTGCAACTCGACCAACGAGGCAGTCGACAAAACGAGAACAAGTTCTGACAAAAGGCAATAAGTATATAAGAAACATGTACAAAGTAAATTTACATATACATTCATTTATCTGCACTCACCTAAAGTATTTGTTTTTAATAATATAAAAAAGCATGAAATAAATTAAAGAATGAGTAAAATTTAAAGGCGTATAACTTGATTTTCAAAATAAAAAAACGGTGAATGAAAAAAATGATATAAATAGTTGGATTTAGTGACGTGCTTGTACGAAATTAATGCAAACTATAAAAAAAAGCACATATCTCGGGATATGTCCATACACTGCAATCTGATCCCAAAGTAGGACCGAAAGGCTCTATTATGGTAAGCAGATGACTGATTAAGTACAATCTAATATATTAAACACAATATGTATATTAAACACAATCATGGACACTTCTTAAACCGAGACACAGAATAAAATAATTGGTGACCTTCAGCAATATCCTCATCAGTCCATTTCAATCCACTGTTGGGTAAGCCCTCCCGCCACGATAATGACAGAACAAATACTTGTGCTTATCACAAACATGTATGCACTCGTATATCTCGAGCTTGCGATTCTAGGAATGAAGCTAGCTTGAAGTCTCTAGACATTTTTAATATTGGACCAGTAATTCAAGGGCAAGTGCCGTCTATAAATTTTCCGTTCCGCAACTCTAAAACACTGCAGATTAAATTCGATAGTGTCGTTGAACATCAATGCAAATTTGTCTTTCTTAATATTGCAAAACACAAGGAAATCCTTGACTAGTTTTTCAATCATCAATCATTTGTCTTCGATCGACGATTCGGTCACAAGGAAGTAATAAAATATTGTTTCAAACAAGTTTAAAAAAAAGTGTCTACAATGAATCTGTTTAAAGGAGCGTTACCGCTCTAGGATCTGGTGATCTATCGTGTTTAATTTTTTACTGTGAAAAAAAAACACAAAATAATAAAAAGAAGCTACTACATAGTGGACAATCAGTGATATAAGTGTCCAAACAGGAGATTTCTTTAACATAGTAGGTATATAATAATACGTATCATAGAATATTGTTTTATTTCGAGTACAGTGCTAAAATTATTCCCGAAAAATACTAAAAATTTACATAATTTAATTAGATGTGCATACATATTACAAAAATTCGTCTAACACGTGCATCACACAAAAACTAGGATAGATTTCGATTACGTTTTTTTGTTTTTCTTTTTAGACACGCGGTTCTTGTCTTAAACAAAAATTATAACATGTTCATTTATTGTAAAGTAACATTTTAGGTAAATAATTTTTGCGATATTTTAGTAAAGTTTTTTGCCTTTAATATGTTCAATTTTATGTTCTCTTCCCAGTACATAAAATAATCATTAAATGTGCACATAAAGTAGCGCGTACCAACTAGTTTATAATAAAAACTAGCAGTTAGCAAACAACTAGTTTTATTATAAATGTTATCCCTCATCGTATTTAGTGAGCCAGGGGTCTCAGTCCTACGCTGCACAGGACTCTTGTTTATGTCAAAGCATGAGTAAATTTGAGTGTACAATTATTTATATCCATAAATATACATCACATATGTATATATGTGTGTAGTGATCCTACAACAATAGGTATGGCCATTTCCGTTTCTGTAACACATTTTTTTTAAGCAGACCTTTTAGTTTCACCTTCACGCAGCTCGCTCCTAGTTTTTATTGGCAATTTCAAGCAAGGAGCCCACGGTTGGATGGATGGTGTGCAGAAAAAATATCGATTAATCGCTACTGACCCGATTACTCGATGCCACTTGCTGCTCTACTTGCAGGGCTTCGATTGCGTTGTTCACATTGTCTACTATGCATGCTTACTGGCCGTTGCGATCTAATTCGGAAAGAAACTCAATTAAAATACAAATTTATGTTCACTGTACTAGAAATGCCAGGCGAATAGCTGGCAACTCGTTTTATTGCTAATCGACTTGAATCGGATTTCGTCAGATTTTTTTTAATCATTTCATGCGTTGTTTCAATTTTTACGTGCCTTTGTGTTATTACTTGCCGCGACTCATGTAGGTACTTAGGTCTGTTTCTCTTACATACTGAAAAAGTCTAGACCAAACCCCAACGCTTATTGTTGATACCATGCTTAATGGGTGATAATGTGACTAATATGCTATCGGTGTTATGCTATCGGTCGAAATTTTAAAATAGCCAATAGTCACCTGATAAGGCCTACCACCCGCTGTTTAGCGAGGACAATAACGTACTACCTAAAAAAAAATAAAGAGCGTTTCGATGGAGGCTGCACATATAGTATATATATTTGGTGAATTAGCACTTCATCACTCCATTCTCCACAAAGAGAATTACTGGAGAATGACTCCTGGAATGATCGAAATTTCTGCACGACGAGAATCATCGAAGAATGACTCGTGGAATAATGAAGATTTCTCTGTTTTGTATTTTATACAGTGGAGCGTACCTACTATTTTAATTTTTACTGATCTATTGCATTTAATTGCAAATATTATGTAGATACCGCATAAAACTAGATAGTGGCTAATTTACAGGTTACTAGGACATACATCGTGGTCGAGCGTGTGAACTTAATAAATTAAACATTTATAATTGATATATCATCATGCTAGAACCTTTAGGGGTAGACAGAAGAACCTATCTAAATTTATTAAGAAAACTATTTATTTCTCCACTGACTCGCACTGAAGCAATATGGCATTTCCTACGACATAACTAGGTATAACGACGCGGAAAATGGTTTATAATAATAATTGGCTACAAACAAAAACTACTTGTGAACTATATCGATTTTGCGTCAGACATTGTTGCTCCAGACAGAATCGAGAAAAACAGGGATATTTTTTTGCAATGGCAATATTTTTATCGATGATGCGACGCAACAGACGTTTCTGCGGTTTCTGTGCGCATCTGTTACAAAAACCGGTAATCACCAAAATCGTTTAATTTTTTTATCGATATCTAATATTTATTTACAATTCTCAATTTATTAGAATGTCTATTTTTTATATGCTTGTTCATTTAATGAAACATTGTGAGGAAACGCATAGGTTATTTTGCGTTTTATTATATTAACTAAGATATGTTTCATTGTATAATATATCTCCTGCTCTTTTGTACATATGTTAGCAATGTTTTAAGCATTAATTCAAAGCATACAAATTGCTGATCTCTAGATTTCTGCCCCGATTTAATATGCATCGCCCTATGTAAGTATGTATATCCCCACTACACCCTAAAAGGGTGCTATACTCATGAATGTCATGATTCAAGTGGGAATTCAGCTGATACAAAAAAAAAACCTGTTGAAGATTTTAGTTACTAAAGCGGAGTACTTACTTCAATTTTATGCTCCACCTTGTGACCTTTAATTTCATAATCTTTCCATGAAAAAACAGGTACTAAAAGAATTTTTAAAGCTTGGAACACATTGGTTTCTGGTCTTGACAACTTTCTACATAATATGACATGATTAGGTACTAGTACATTTAGCCTCTCACTCAAATGCATCAATGAGTCCCAATAGCATACTTACTACAGCAATGTATAGTCTGTACACTCTATAGAATGAGGTGCATGAGACCCTTGAGGCCATAACGACCGTACTCATAATAAATTGTGTGTTACATCGGTGCACGTCATCATTTCGTCCCACTTTAAAAACATTCGGATATGTTTTCTCAAATGCGTCAAAAGAAGTATAGCTTCAAAATTTCACTAATTTCATGTTGCGTAGCACATGTGTTGTGCCTGCTGGTGTATGACACCGGTCGGCACCGTATCTGTTGTCCGGCCGCGCTGAGGTCAGTCGGTGACAGCACGCGACAATATGCCCCAACAAGATTATAATACGTTACTCCGGTTACAATAGCACTCTGCGGTCGTTCCATACATTCAACGTACGTATTGAACGAGCGACCAGCGATTTGGATTATGTGTTTACGTTCTTTCATGAATCATGAATGAATGAGTCGTGGCATTGTCTGTGGCCAAAACTAGATACTTAATTATAAAATTTTATGCATTATACATATTATAAAAGAAAAGATCGCTTGAGATGTTGTGTTTTTTGTCACATTATTGTGCTCTCTGCCAATATATAAAAATAATGTCACTCAGAGAATTCAGACTCAAAAGAATTCACCCAGAAATGCCTTAATGTCACATTAAATGAATATGTGATTAGGTATTTTTTCAAACAATCTCATTATGTCTACTGTACCTAATGCTCGAACTTGTCTCATTTATTTGCAACTCTCGTAACTCTCACTCACATTCAAGTCACTCTGACAACTCTTGACTGGTAACACGAGTAATTCTTTAACTATGCGTCTATTTGATAACATTAAACCATTATTGATGCTTATTTTTATTGACAGCACAGGTGTAGAATGTCAGAAGCGAATCATAAATTAGGCAAGAACGGAAATGTCCATAGACAAAACGCAATCTCGCGTTACATCTCTCGATCGGTCGCGGCGAATCGATTAGTTTTCGCTATCGATGTTCATGCTTGCACAATTCCGGTTACCCAATAATAGATCAGGTACGAGAACACTGCGAAAATATTAAATTTTTATTTTGTCTGTGGAAGGTTACCTTTAAGTAATAGTTGAAATAAGAGTTTACTCCCAATTGGTAGTAATCTGTTATTATATCCACGCTTGTACTACTGTTTACTCGTTCTTGTAGCTAAAACTCGCACATAGAGAAACATTATCTGCCAAAACTACACTTTACTAATATGTTTGTCTACAGCTTTTTCATCCGCCTTTATCTCCCATGTATTTATGTAAATGTATGTAGACTACAACTCACGATAATAACGATAATGATGATGATAAACCAGTGTATTTCTATCAGCCTGTAATTTTTCACCAGTTTCTTGATGAAGCAAGTACCTATATTACGAAAATGAGAACAATATGTTATTATTGCAGCCAGTTGCCTCAACTCGAACAGTAGTGACGACCATGCGCCTGTGATGTGGTGGTACTTACCGCCTAACCTCAGCAATGATTGGCAGCGGAGTCGTACGCAGAATCTTGAACAGATCTCACACGGGAGACAACCTTGAGTCTGTTTTAACATGGAAGAATGTTTTACTTCCTTTATCCTGTGTAAGTCATTTAGTTGTCTTCTATATGTCCTTCTTTAAATCTACGTAGCGTACATAAATATAGACAATAATTAGAAGCCTAAAAACTTTTTATTTTCCTATAAATGTTATGAGTTAATTAAAAAAGAAGTGGACATGCTGTTATCAACTAAATGAGTGGCTTCAATATATCATAGACAATATATTATAAAGAGCAAAAACAACTTTATTACAAATAACTATTGTAACTAAAAACGGAAGATGTGTCAGTTTATTTGGCATGTAAAACCGCGCATAATACGTAAAGAAGACAATTCACTTATGTTTTTCTCCTAAATGCATAGTTAAACGTAAGACGTTTTTAAAAGTCTTATTAACAGCGCAACGTAGAAAATTTTCCATGCAATTAGAGCGAATTGTAATTGTTGCACTATCCACTGCAAGACGTAAACACATAACCGCGCCATGTTTAGAAATAACAAGAAAAATGTGTAATTGCAAATTCTATATAATCAGTAGATATTGTCGCGGCAAAAAAATTATATATACGTTATTCATATGTAGAGCTAAGTTTTACACAGAGAACATTGCGGATTTTATTTATTATCTTGTTTTTT
>DWMF01000883.1:0-12835 GCA_018244815.1 Parelbella polyzona | reverse complement strand
ATAAGATCATCCCTTATGAGCCTATACGGGAAAGCTGACGTCATCAACCACTTGCGCACGTGTCGCCCTCTGTATCATTAGTGGGAACTGAGCTAGCGTGTCTCGAATGACAATCTGCATTAACCGTACTACATTACCACAACTTACAAATTATAATTCCGAATATTGCGCCAGTGTTTTACCTCTCAGTGCTCTCACTGAATACAGAATGCGGTCATTGTAACCGGTGCGGTTCGTGCAGTTTTTGAAATGAAAAAAGAATGACGCCGCAGCGTATTCAATGTCAGTCCATACTCGTGCTCATTCCCTTGATTGCTTTTTATGGTACACGAATTGCAGATTCTGCTCAAATAATTATGATTCGCAAACGCTTTTAGCTTTTACGTTTTACAACGTACTCGTAGCAGAGCCGCTAACAAATAAATTCGTAGCTAGTGTCCTTATATGCATTTACGAAATTTGCAAGTATGTTAAATAATATTATCCAGTTGTGATAATTATGGTACAAGTATAAAAAGATATTTTAGTCGCTTTCTTGCATTACACAATGGCTTAATTTTTTTTTTCATCCGCAACTACTGCTGTAACTCAACGTACAGCCGCGTACTTTACGTTAAGAGCAAAAATTTCCCTTTTAAATTATATTGCATAACCACCTACAATACATTAAAAGAAGAAAATCTATTATTTGATGTCCTATATATCTTTCAATGTAAGCCTACTAGTAAAACGTAAATTTTTCCTGTATAATGTTTCGTTTAATGAGACTGGAAAATGAACGCAAAATTGCTTTGTATATACAGAAATATATGTACGTTTATAGTATATATAGAAAGCTACAGTATTTTAAGTAATGTTTTTATGCGGTTTTACTAATGTCATTTGTAAGGCTTGTTTGAATTCGTACCTGGATAATAAAGGAAACCGCTCTGCGACCAAATGAGTTGCAAACAGCTGTTGGCGCTGGTTCCGTGATTATTTAAATGGGACTGCGCGGCCCGCTGCACCTGTTGTGACTTCGCGGTTTACCTGTTATCTTTAGTTGTACCATTCATTTAGAAAAGATAAAAATACATTATCTATAGTGTAGTTTAAAATTCTCTGGCTTAGGAATAATTGTATTCGAAAAAAATTGAAGCAAAGCAAATAGTACTTAGCCACTGTTTTTAACTGGTTGCGTTTCGATTTAGGCACTGTTTTAATTTTATTGAATGGTGAGTTTATTGACCATTACTGATGAACCTAAGCTTGTGGGCTCGATTTTCGCTATGAACAAATATTTGTGTTATGTGTATGAAAACTTGCAAATACCTTTATACTTATAAATATAATATATGTAGTTTATTAGCTGTTGGGTTGCAACAGCCCAGGCTCTGCCTAATTTGGGCTCAGGTGGTTGTATGGGAATTGTCACATGTTATCTCGAGATTGGGCCAATTATTAGGTATATTAATATCATTGATTGGCCCGTTGGTGTAGTAGTTAGTGGACCTGACTGTTGTGCCAAGAGCCGTGGGTTCGATTCCCACTCAGAATAAATATTATGTGATGATCACGTATATTTGTTCTATCTCTGGGTGCAAAAAAAATATATATAAAAGTATGTATTTCTAAGTATATATGTAGTTTATCAGACGTCTGGTTACCATATCACACGCTCTCTAGATGCTTACTTTGGTATCAGATGGCTGTGTGTGGAAATGTCCCAAGATGTTATTATTAATTGACGGATTCAGTTACAATATTTATCTGATGTTTCATCCATATACTACACATCACGTAACATGGATTCAGAAGCTATATTTCATGTGATAAATGTTATTTTATAAACAACAATCTTATTGTTATACAATTGGCTAAAATTACAATCTGTTTTCAAATTCTGCGCTACAAAAACATGTATTTATTTTCTGTTCAATGGTATCAATATAAGTAGACAACATTGCGCTTGCTTAGAGTGATACGCACACATCTATAAAAGGTACTCATAAAAAAGCTTCTTTTGCGAGTATTATAAATATTGTAGATAAATGTTGTAGGTACCTTGTTTTGAGGTATTACAGACATTTAAACTTTTATATGCGCGCGAAATGCAGTATTTATTTCTCTATACGTAAATTTTTTTTGCTACATGAGAAGAAAACTTGCTTTAGGAACACGAATATGTGACAATAATGAGCTTAATATTTTTTCATGTTACTATAACACTGACAGCCTAGTGGTTCGAAAATCAGCCTCCCACTCGGGGGGCCCAGGTTTAACCTTGGCGCGCCCTTTTTACAATTGTGCATTTTAACATTAAATATCACTTGCCATAATGATAAAAGAAAACATCGTGCAAAAACCTGCACACCTCAAAGGTCACGAAAAAAATGTTCTCTAAGGCGTGTGAAGCCTGGCACTTGGCCAGCGTGGTAAAGAATGGCCTTAACCCTCTCATTCTGAGATGAGATCAGTGTCTACCAGTAGAACTATCAAAAAGGGCAGGAACAAACCTATTACGTAAAAAAAGATTCAATAAAAATTTCCTAAGGGTGGCGTAACATAAGATATTAATAGACCTAAGGACTATCTTGAAGCCTACGTATTATGGAGCCACGTTTGTGCTTAATGAAATATTTTTGCGGATAAAAGGTCGAGAACGTAATTTCTTTCAGAGAGTTGATGACCAGCATGCGAACCAAACTCTAATTAAATCTCAACGTATGTATATGATATATTATATGTCGCAGCTATCTAGTTAAATTAGCCAGCCAATTGAACGCCTAGGCTGTTCATTAGACGCCGGTATTTATATCCGATGCCGATGCCGTGATTTAACGTATTGAAAGTTAGCCCATTGGAAAAAACTGATCCAGACGCAAGCAAGTAAGTGATTGTAACCTTTTTTTTCGTCATAAAAATGCCTTTATACATACCAACGAGCTCGAGGGAGCCCGATGGGTATGTGGGACTTCTGTGAAGGCCCAGACTACCCACTAAAAACCTGACGATTTTCCTTCTCCGCCTTAACATATGGAATGCTGTTGGATTAACTTGGAGTCATTCCACAACAGAGCCTCCTGCGGCGGGCCTTTGCTGGCCGCAGGCGGGTTAGCAGTCCAGGTGGCCGGGACTCCGTCGTGTAGAAAGAAACTAGGCTAGTCACTTGACTAGTCACTAGACTAGTCACCAGACTAGTTACTAGACTAGTCGCCAGACCAATCGCCACACAACACAACACAACCGAACCCAACCTAACCTAACCTAAGCAATCACCAATATCTAATTTAACTAAATGACTACACGACGTTCAGCCATCTCGTTAAACGTTGCGTTCAGTGAATTAGCTGGTTATTATTCAGCTATTTAATTGAATACCGGCATTTGGTTAACGGCCTAGGCTATTAACTAAATTGCTGATGAAGCTAGTTGGCTGCGACATATACATATAAACATTATGATCTATCCCACCACGCCAGGATTTTTACGAGATAAGCACAGAAACCGAGAGGCAAATACTTCCATCAGATCTAACGTGCTTCTTTCACATTCATCACTCTATTCGTACACGCACGTCGATTTATGAGTATTCTAATTCAGTCATCAATATCTAATATCTTCAACATCTGATCTATTATGGTAAGGTCGGTGAGACTTTATATAATCATATGTCGAAAATTTCAAGTTGCAAAATCCCAACAATAATTTGCCCGACCGGGAAAATAGACCTGAGCCTCTTAATCAGCTGTCGCGCTTGCAACCACTCGACCAACGAGGCAATCAATTTACTTACATCTTAATGTAAGTATACAATGTACATACATAAATGTAAATTGAACTGTTGTAACTGTTGTTCACAAATTCGTTACCGGTTCACTGTACATAATACGATCGTATTATAGAGGTGATGTTAATGCATTCAGTTTGGCATAGTTTCTCCATTATTCGTGCCATAATTAGATGGTCGACTGCGACCCGTAACGCAATCGACTGTGTAATTTGCCTGACGCACTGAAATGTAGCGCCCGGAAAATAATTTATGGTTTCAATGATACAACACAATAGTGAAATCTTTCAGTCTGGCGCGTTTGCGGCCACACGGAGCATACATGAAACGTAGCTTGGAACAATACTACTGACAATAATACCTGATGGCTCAGCGTAGTACTACTAATACCTAGTATTACCTGATAGTTCAGCGCAGTACTACTGATATTACTACCTGCATACTACCTTCGTCATTATTACCTTTTTAATGTTCCATTATTTAATAAATACATAATAAAGCAGCAATCAATTATATTAAATTGAAATACGGCTGTTCTTGAAATTGAAGTGTTAAAGTAATAGTCTGCCACGTTATCCAAATGTGGGTTAACTGGCTTCACACACCTTTGAGATTTTCATTCAAAATTATTCTTCATATTCATATTCAGAAATGGCAATCTTTTCAAAATTAAGAACAAACTCTCTACCAATTTTTTTAGCAAGTCATTGTAACCGTGACATTAATATTCCATATAAATTGAAACAAAACCGAAAACAGTATCACCTGTCTATAGATAAATATGTTTCAAATGGGCCCGCATTGCGGATTAGGTACATACTGCTTGATGGCGATTCCATTGTGTCTCATGTCAATACGATTCAATAATTCATCATGAGGAACTAAGTGGGTTTGACAGTTGATTGCGTAACGTATGGCAATCAATATTCTAGGCCTTTGTCTTTGAACGCTGGGTAAATTAAATACGAGTAACAAGGATAATTTCGTAACACATACCTAATACTGTATGAGTACTATTGTCAGAAATAGACGCCAGAAATAATTTCCAGTAGATATTACTGAGCGGGAAAAAAGGTAATTAGGTAGATATTTATTATACCTAATATTGCAGTGAAAGTAAAATAATACTCATGATAGCTTAATTGCTTATTGAGATTTATATTATGCATATTATAATTCGTTTGATGAATTAGAAGTTCGAAGTATTTAAGTAACAAAAAGAAGGTAGTTATATGGGAACTAGTTATGTACAATATCAAAAGAACCAAAAAATCCAATAGTTAATCCAACAAAAGTTTAAGATACAATTATTTTATTGTAAAAGTATTTGCATTTATTATTTTCAATTTATTAACACACGTACTGTGTTAAATATTATATTAGAGGAAATCACATAAATAATCCAAATTAGTTACATTGAAGTATATGGGAATTAGATTAAAAAACGATTATTTAAAATATCTTTTATAAAAAAAGCTAAAATGTGGTATACATATATTTATTTAAATATATAATATTAAAGAAACATTTATTCGCAACAAATATTACTACTAAATAGCTAAGGTATCTTTTCGGCGTTTCACGTAATAAATTACGAAAATAGGTATTACGGGAATTTTCCGCTCGAGCATTAAATGGCTTTTACGTGAATTATAATCCTTAGAAGCGTCACCGTATTATTTGATGCGCAATATTACAATTCTAAAAGGATATAATGTAGAGCGTAAGATGGCATTCGTAAACATTATAAAAGTTTTTTGTTTTATAAATGCAAATACCAGATAAATATTTAAGCGGTTTATATAAATAGTTATAGAATATTTAAAAGATGATATTTAATGGTGATAAAAAAGGTTATGAAATAGGGAAATAAATAATTTGTTAGTTATCATGTTATTCAGTCAGTATTGCTATAACGAAATAAGCAAAATTTTTACGGTTGCAACACAATATTAATTCTAAATATTAAAATTTGGTAATATTTATTTGGATTTAAAACATTTTACGAAAGCTAAGTGGATACATCGGCAGTGTGAAAGGTATCTCAAAAAGTTACCTTCTTTTATGGGAAGAGAACGGCGAATTAATAGGAAGTCATTACAAGAATCTGCAACTAACCTTAAACACTGCTGTAGGTATAGAATTGCTGGTGTCATTAATGTAGTACTCGTTGTTAATAAGAGTTTCAGTTCTTCAATTCACGTTTAGGTACATAGGTATTGCATAATGGCTTAAAAAAAATTTTAGTTCTTGTTCGTCCATCTAGACACTCATTTGACATAATGTACATATGCAGATAAAATATGGGAGTTAGACTTTGGAGAGTTCCATTTTTGAATTCCAGTTAAAAATATCTGATTCTTGAGAATCTGCGAATAGCAAGGTAATAAATGTATCAATCCACTCTATCAGTCTTTGGAAACCCACTGCTGGACATAGACTTAACGAAATCCATCCAAGTAAAGGGGTAGTAACTTTATAAAATATTATAATATTATTTCCAGGGCAAGGGGTACTGTGCAAAATAAACCGAACATAAATCCACATGTTAATACCGCCAGACCTGCCTTCATTGCGGTATGAACGGCTCTGAACGCGGTAACTGACAACACGCCAATGAAATGTAATAAATAAAATATTGCTCTTTCCGAGGCTTTATTGTTTGTTTAACAAAAATGTATTGTATTACTAATTACCTAAGTAAGTAGCTTACTATGTAAGAAATTGTTGTAGAATAATTCTGACCTGTTTCATGAAAATGAAAAAAGAATAATGTTCACATTTATGTGTAGGTACCTATTATGTATACCTACCTACCTACATGCTAATATTATATTTATTGCGTTACTGTGTTGGTGTAGCTACCACGTTGTCACGACTGAAGCACTCAACCGATTTTGATTAAACTTTATTTGCGGACAATCTAAAATACATCATGAACATCCTCAATATTATCATCATCATTCTTCAGCCTTTTTAAATCACTATTTGACGTAGGCTTCCTTTACGGACTTTTGCAATCGCAGAGCACAACTTGTCGCACGGCCCACTCCCATCACTGACGCTCATAGGCGGCCAATGCATGTAGGTATACCTAAGTAGGCTGTGCCATATTACGACCAGCCAGCGCCGAGTTTAGTGACTTCCCACGATACCCTGGTAATTCACAAAAGCAAAATTTAATTAAATTGTTCTCATAACATTCACGAATCTTCAAGATTTTAGATGTATGATTATTTATTTAAACATTTCAAAAATTTTCGTTTCCTGTTTCAACCAAAAACTTTGTTCAAAATGTGGTTGACAGATTATTTAATATGTACTTCAAGAACTTCGTGAAACAAATCCTAAGTTGTTGCCCAATAAGTTAATCTAAAAGTCAGAAGTTGAGTTCGAAATCAAAAGTCCTTAACGCTTTAAATAAACAATATAATCGTGCAATAGCGTCGGAGTCGCTGAGTCGCGTTTATATCAAGTTCTGGCGCCACACATACTCCATGTTTAGTCGAAGTATTGCATTCTGCATGAATCACTTTTTATTCAAGGGAGGGATATCTTAGTACAATCTGACTTCGAAGGTCAAGTTTCTTCTTACTAAAACCTACACGGTAACAACTCTGCGTCTGTAAGGAAATTACAATATCTATTAAGGAATGCACAAATCGCTGTTTTCCTATTGGTCTTCGCAGCACATTCGAAAGCGGACACTAGTATCGAAAAACACAGTGTTTAGCGTGAATCATCAGCATTTCAGCCCTTTCGCTTCCGCTGGACATAGACCTTTCCCAAAAGCATGAACGAGTGTTACAAATTATTTTAAAACCTAATAATGAGTGGCAAAACCAACCAGTCCACAATCGCTTTCAGTGACATTACAACTTAGACTTACGCCGTTACTGAAATTAACAGATAAAAGCGACTGAAAGTGCGGGAGCACTTTCGTGACCCAGTGGAATGAAGCGTAATACACATGTCGAACTGCGACGTTAATACAGAAAGCGGCTATCTCTGTTTGCTGTACGGACCTCTGTAATCGAGTTTTGGACACCCGCTCGCAACGCTATATACGCTCTAAATATCCACTACAACGAGTTATTACATCGCGCACAAAATGCCTTCGTTTTTGTACATTCCTGTTTAATGTCTTTCGTATATTATGAAATGGCATCCTGACATTGATAATTTAATAAGAAGTCATAAATAAAACTTAACCTTTTATTCGAAAAGTTTTCGATTTTTTTTTATATATTTAGCCTAGCAAATAGGCAGACGGGCCACCTGCTGGTAAGTGGTGACTCGGTCACCCGAGGCGTGACCAATGCTTTGCCGGCTTTGAAGGAGAGCTCTCTTTGCGCTCTTTCGAATTGGTTTTACAATAACAATTAACACAATCATAACAATTAACACAATTTCACTGCACTAACGTAATGTTACGTTACATTAATTAAATCGATTAAAAAAAACGTAACAATACGCCAGTAATCCCCGAAGGGGCAGGCAGAGGAGTGTAATAAACTTCCACGTTTCACCAGTTACGTTTACGTCCCTTGGAGTAGATGGTGAGTCTATTACGATACGCCGGGCACAGATCCAAACTCCGAGTCACCACTAGAAATTCTAAATTAGAACAATCCATTAGTACCCGACCCGGGATTTGAACCCAGGACCTCCCGATCGGCAATCGTGCTTGCAACCACTCGACCAACGAGACAAACATTAACTCGATTTATTAACGATTAATGCAAACTGGACCAACTCACACCTGTAACCTATTCTTTTCGCTTTCTTACAGTTCTATTAGTTATTTGTACATGTCCGTGAACAGCAACTCCCACTCATAATTGCTGCAATCTCCTTTAAATTCCAAATCTTTAGCAAAGCAACTATGGCTGGTCTCAGATACAATATTATTTTATTTCATATTAACCACCGGTAGACTGCATTGAATACTTAATATAGAGTACTTTATAGCAAGAATAATGCTCGTGTCTGTAATATAAAGAGGATTAATATTACTTATTTAATAATAAACCCATACAATACATCAGCGTTAATGATCAACGGCTGCTACCGCAAAAGTAATGTTTCATTCCGGAAAATAAAATTAAGCTTGCAATTTATAGCACTCGGAGTTCAATCGATGTATTAATACGGTACAACTGATTAATTGTACAATTAAAAAGCTTGTAACGCAATATGGAAGTCAAGAGAATTATTAACATTTTCTTTCGCTAATAGTCGCTTTGAATCATTATGGAACGATAACGTTTTTATAACTGACTAATATTTCTTTTATAATTATCATCAACCATTTTTTCGTTCCATTATAGAGCACGAATCTTTTGTGAAAATGAGAACCTTCAAGTATCTGTTACATAAATATTTCTATTTATTTTCTAAACCGATTTAATTGAACATTTCCTCAAAAAAACGGTAACCAAGATTATATACATATATCTTTCGTCTTATTATCTTTCGTCTCATAAATGAAACGAAAGTGATTACTAATTACTAGTCTAGGTATAAAAGGCATAAGTCATATAACAAAAGTGATTACTAGTCATAGGCACAGAATCGAATCGTGAATGGGACTTTTAAGAGAAGATCAGGTGGTCGAGTGGGTTCTAAGCCGTTTGAAGTGTAAGTCATGCCTCAGTGACTCATGTCGGAAAGTCTGGTATTTTTAAAATATGTTACTTTATTCGGACTAATGTACAAAAAACATGGCGTTTCCTAAATATGTGAGGAGAATATATTGATATCTTTAGTAGAACCTTTAAGAAATAATTTTACCTACGTTAATAAATCGCAAGAAAAATTTTCGGCGCAGAAATAAAATTTAAACATGATCCACTCGGTATCATTATCGGTTAGAATTGAGAGTATATCTGTTGTCACATGTATTACGTAATTCGTTACTAAACATAACCTTTACCTTACGTAATCAAAATAAAGAAAAGTTCTTATGCCGTTTCGCAGAGTTTCAGAACTTAATTAAATTGCATGCAAATTAGACGACCTATATTTAACGGGATTCAATAGCTTTTGCCTCACTTTTCAAACATCGAATATAAATTGCTTACGAAATGAAACTTTTTTGAAACCATCGCAATATTGTAATATCGATTGTTTTAATTATGTAAACATCAGAGAATTAAACACAAAATATATTCTTCGATTATTTATATATATGTATATAAGTATTTAGGGTTATATTATATTCTTGGTCAATGATATACAAGCGTACTAGTCAAATGTAAGCAGCGTTTTCATTCAAAAAAGTTTTAGTCGCATTAACCTCCCAGAACGAACTATGTTGATCTATGTTAAACTGTGTTGAACTATCGTATCAATGCCGTGGGTATTTGCCCAGCGAGTCACGTAAGTGCATACGTAGTAAAAGTGGCAATATTGAGAGCAAAGCGGATTTGGCACAAGTGCACTGAAAAAGCGATGAAGCTATTTGAAGTTTATAGCAATTTTACAGCAGCAAGAGCATATCGTTGTTGCCGCATCAGATTTCACAGGTGTGATAAATCACAAGTAGTATCGAGCTAAGACAGGAATGACGTCCATAAGAAATAAGCTCTATGATGAAGCGTATATATATAGTTCCGACATCGAAACTTTACCACTAAACGAGTTTGGTGTGAATTAATGTTGAATGGAAACAAAACTAAACAGTTATCCATTAAAACCCAAAATAAGATTTGTACAAGTATAAAAATATTAATCTTAACAAAGGAGTTCTTATATACTATAACTATAAACTAGAGTATTAGAGAAATAGTCTCTAATACGCATATTATACTCTAATTTATAATTCATGGTCTTAATACCCTAGGTCATAATAAGTAGTCAAATGACATTATAAATGTTAAAGATATTTTATTGAGCGTTTCAATATTCAAGAGACATTGGACACGCATAAATATTTAAATATTTCTGACCAACGAAGATGCCAATCTATAGTAGAGTACTTAGTGCGTGCCAATCTTACCTATTATGAACAAGACACTATCAATCAATGGAACATACTCGGGCGGTGGCTAACAAGAAACATGGACATGATAAGTATTATTACACATTATTTTTTGAAGGAATGAAATATTGAGCAATTCCATGTATTGCGTTGTCATTTAGTGTACGATGTCAAACTTAGAATCCCCGTTTGAATGACACTATTTAAAATGTATTGTCCCTCGAAGCTTTTAGTGAAATAAGACTTCAAAACATCTTTTCGAAACAGAAAACGCATTACATAAACCTTTTAAAGAAATTAAGCGATGTGAAAATAAAACACTGTATTTGGGTCGCTTCATTGTGGATTTTTAAGTTAAAAAGACTTCTCTCTCCGGCTTGCAATAATTTTCATTCTGTTCGTCTATAAGCTCTGTAAGCTTTATGCGTGTGTCGACTGTTTTACCGGAAAACGTTGATTGCATGAATTTTAATAGCTCTTTGTTTTACCTAAATCCACAGTTTCGTACTGTATTATATACATAAAATTGGGACATTCGTAATAAAATGTTTTCATAAATAATACTTTATAAAATTTACAAGCATTTACGCAATATCCAGACGTATGTTATAAATTCTAAATTTATTTTATGTGTTTTTATTACATTTTCAGGTCATAATCAATTTCGTAAAACGCTAAGAAAATGCAGGTCAACTTTCGAAATTGACACGGGCTATGACAAATAGCTTAGTCAACCTATTTTTTACAAAAACAATTAACTGCACATTCATTTTAAAACCACCTGAATAAATAAAAAAAAATTTTAGCAAACTACAAAAAGCAAAAACAAAAAACAAAATTGGCTTTGCGTGAGGATTCCATTATTTTTACGATATAGGAATAACTATAAATGACTGAGTTTTATATATCGTACATATGAAATAATATTTGAAGCACTTCCGAGTATTTCAATGCATTTATACAATTTGAGCAGAAGATCGAACTCAGTGGCGTGCCATTGGAGAGGCCTATGTCCAGCAGTGGACGATGACAAGTTAATAGTGTGGGTGTAAATAGAAGCTTAAGTAAATAGAAGCTTCTAACGGACTCCTTACAGTCGTATCGCGCTACTATACTATGCTTAGTAGTGAGATATAAATAGCTGTGAATAATATCATCTTTATGGATTTCGTACATTAAAAAAACGTTGAAGGACTCTGTTGTCCGGGCCGGCTTATCCGCTGCCTATCAAAGTTGTTTTCCTTGATGCTTTGTTGAAAGGTAAAGTGAGATCTTTTGAGAAAATTTATAAGCATATATTAAAAGAAAAGAAAAAAAACCCGGCTTAAGTTGTATTCTTTCTCTAAAAATGTTACTCCTTAACTCGTCACAGTAGCCGGTAGAGATATAAACATCAAAACACTGTTAGATGAATTTAACGCGTCTCCCTTGAGCCATCCGTACATGTGCAATGGTCGGCTAACTTGCATCTGATAACCGGTACACGGAACCCGACACTTGTAACTGATTATATATGAGTAAACTACACACGCACTATATAAGACACTTCTAATCCAACATCTTTAATACTGTCTGTTAAGTTAGTAAAACTAATATGTGAAATGATATGTACAAAGTTCTGCTGCTATTAGGAATGACAATTACATAGTTCTAAAGCTGTAACTTGTGTCTTTAAGCTTAAGTTTCTTTGCATTAAAAAGCTCCAGTTCGAAAAATTTACAGTGAGCAATACACTCAGTCTTCAGATTCACAAAATGTTTGTATTTGTATATAATTTATGTACCTAATATGAATAGCTACTATACCTAAGATTTTTTTTATTTCATTGCAATAACTGTTACCTTTATGACTGAAAAAATTGAAATTACGTAAAAAGAAAAAAACAGTTTATGTCTCTGCTTTCTGTTGAATACATTAAAATGTTACTCGCGTTAAGCACCAGAATATACAAAATTATTGAGGAATTATATATTACCAGTCCATACTTCTTCTTCTTAGCGTGTCGACGACAAACACATTTTAAGTCCCTAAATGGTTTTAGCCCAGAATTTTGCCACGCTGACTGCCTCATCACTGGCAGTCAT
>DWMF01000882.1:0-12842 GCA_018244815.1 Parelbella polyzona | reverse complement strand
AGCCTATCTCAGTGCACTGCTGGACATAGGCCTTCTCTAATGAGCGTCATTGCGCCGTGTCCTCGGCTTGTCTCATGTTTATTGTTATGAAATTTCAGGCGAGTTTAAAGCTTATCACTGTCCCAAACGTGCCAAACGTGTTTAACGCAGTCTTTTCTTAAAAAATAATTTACAAACATATACGGGTAATTTTGGGTGTCATTATCAAGATATGCTAAAATATAGGAATTCTGAAAGTGATGCCTATGCCTATAAATAACAGTGCACATACAACGTCGAACTAATAAAGCAGCGATATCCGCACGTCATTTAACATTTAAAACTTGTTACGAAAGTAACCTGCGCAAGAATAAAACTGTGAAAATTATCCATTGTGCCGTTCTCTTTCTCTATGTAGATAAATAAGTATACGTGAATAAATAAATTTTTTTCCTTATCACGTCAATGTCAATTATAAGAAATGTTTGAGTCATTTAAACAACAATTCCGAGAAAAGGAATATTGATTGATCGTCATTTCCTACGTTATTACATAAATACAAAGGACGAAAGTCGCTTAAAAGACAATACCTACATAAAGTTCGTAGCCGTGACTGCTTATTTACGTGATAGAACAACTCGCTTTGACAACATTCAATTGTAGGATTCACGCTTTGGTAACTTTCAATTAATGCAATTATGGCGTCGTGTTTCATTTTGTAATTGATAACCGAACGACAAACTTTCATCTGTTTACTTTAATAGCAACGCTGTTTCAATGTGTAGTAGTTAATAAATAGATATCAGTGAGTCATTATGTTATTAAAATGAGGTCGTAATGAAACGCCCATATTTCCTGCGTTGTTTCTGGTATATTTTTATATTACTAGGCTTACTTTTTGCAACAACGACAGAGAAAAAAACTTTGTAAAATTTGCATCTGCGAACAGGAAGCTCACGTGGAAAGCGTTTTAACTCTATTCCTAAACGATATTGTAGGGATTTGAATTTAGTTACAAACACGGGTATACAACAGAGGTCGGTATCTACAGACAATTCAAAAGCCACTGTATTAAAAATATTTAAACAATTGTAATTCGTCAGGTTGTCAGATCGTTTTCCATTCAGTCCGTGTAAATTTTTTGACCGCTAAATGTTTCATCTGGTGTGCCAATCACATTGTCTAGTTGTCACTTCGTGAGAGCGTAGAGCGGTTCCGTTCAATACAGCGTGACATCGATACACCGGCGACGTCAACTTCCTCTATTTCCGGCGCACATCAAGCCCCGGTCAAACTTTACATGTGTGTATCTACGTATGTATATACCTATGGCTACATTCGTGAGCAATATATATAAGTACATATAGATATATGTATGGGTTGGGGATATAACCGGTAGAGGTATACTTTGGCGTGCTATTGGAGAGGGTTATGTCCAGCAGCGGACGGAAATAGGCTGATAATGATGATAATGAAATAAATAAATAGTTATTACGTAAATTATTATCCTAACTTTGGTTTCGTAAGAATATATAAGGTGGCGACTTTGTGCTTGTATGTATGTAGGTACGTGTAAAATAATGAAAAAAAATTTAATAATTACATTCTGAATGTACTTATATTGAATTTGTAAATATGAAACGTAAATTATAAGTAACTGTTTGAAGTAATGGCTGTCTGAAATTTTCATGTCGTCACGATAGAAACAGGTTTAGGTGACACATATTTACAAATGTCACTAGTCTCTAAAATCGTAAGTGATATGAGCTGGTGAGTCTAAAGCCACGATGGGGCATACATACGAGTAGGTACCTATATAGTTATTGTCAAAATGAATTTGTAATTTTGTAACAAAAATATAGAACCTACGTTAACTTTTTGTGTAATAACATATGTACGTCATGCAACATTTAATGTCACTTAGGTAATTCGTGGAAAATTTTACCGAAATCTGACATTCTTAAGTTATTCTGTACTAAACTCAATATATCATTTTTAAATTAACCTCTCATACGATATGCCAATTCAAAACATTCGGTTTTTTGCCCAACGCTTTCGCAAAAGTGCTTATTTGTTGTCCAACATGCTTAACGCGGTTTGTTTTCGTCAAATATGCATTGCGCTTCGACCGATTCTCGGTATTCCACATTCGTATAACATTAACGGTTTTGCATCTTGCTGCTCCGTAATGCATCGCCCGATTCGTAATATTGGAATATCCGAATCTCGGCTGGCTATTTATCATCATCGGGAAGTACTGCCGCATGAAATATCCAAGTAATTCGATTTCTTTTGCGCACGCCGCCCTCTCGCGCCGTAATTTCGCATCTCAGCGTGAATTTCGTGTTCAAATTAAAATGTTTATTGCGTTAAGCGCAGTTCGCACGCTCGCCCACGGGCCCCGAGGTTCATTTCGTTAGCCCGGCACGCCCAGCTCGCCCTGCCCCGGCCGCGCTGCAGGCTCGCCCGGGACCCAGCGGCGCCCCTGCCTAATGTCGCTAATGCTCACGACTGTCATTTCCGTTCGCTCCCACTCCGTACACTGTTCTGCGTTACAATAAAGCGGATAATCCCATGGTATACAGGGCAAATATCCCCGCGGTTATGCGTGTCATAAAACTATTAGCCGCTTAAGCTATTCTTAAAGCGATGACGTTTCTCGTAGGAAATGTTTAGCGGCGGTGCGGGAACTCGGGCGCGGAAGGGCGCTACGGCGTTTTTTTACCCCCCGAAGTTTTATACCTTTACGCTATTTTTATGTCCCATTAAGAGTTATTTGGTCGTGTCTATTAGATTTTTTCTTTGAGTGCATTATATTTCATTATGTTCGACACCTTGTTGGCAGTGAGCCGAGTTTGACCTACCTGAGGGGGCAGTAGATAACACGACAGATGTTAGCACAGCGAAAGGAATTATATTTTTTTATATTCTTATTATTCGATGGGCTTACACTGATTAGGAAGGTAAAACGTACCTACCACATGAATAAAATGGGTGACTTTTTATACTATTATGTAGAGTCCTCTTGTATTCGAAATTACTGGCCAATATACATACCTATATTCTTATACGTAGTATCCATAAATACCTATAAGTTAATATAGAGTACGGACAATGTCTAACTACTAACGAGGCAAGGGAAGTTAATGTGCGATCGCAATACTACATTACTTACATACTTTAATTTACAGATGCAAATTAAAGTAAATTAAAGTATGATTCAAAATATCAATAACAATAGTTGAGTTAGTTGATAACGCATTTGGGTACTTATATATTCTCTCCTGACGGTAAGGGAGACTCAGCCTAGGCCGCAACAAGCTTGCCTAGATAGTGCCTATTCGCTCCTATCCACTTTAAAATTATGATGTAGAGTCTCGGAGTTATTCGTTAGCAATGTGTTAGATATAGTTTTTGGGAAGAATAATACGAAATGGTTATATTTATAGGAAGCATTTTGATATTGAAATCTCAGAATAATTGTGTTTGTTATAGTGATCTAATTCAAATATTTTATTCTCTTAAGCATTTGTTTAATGTTTAAAGATTTGTTCTGAAAAACTCATATAGATACTTTTGTTGTAAGTAAGTACCTACATAATACGAACACTATTTTAATTACTATTGAATGAAGGTTTATCGAACACTAATTTATATGAATAATAGCTACCTACTTGAAATTGTTCTGCCGTCTGTGTTGAACAGCGTACGGGGACAGAATTCTATGGGGAGAGATTGGGAAGGTATTTGTCTGGAGAGTCACTGAATTCAGAGACAGCTGGTGATAACAAAGAAAGGTACAATAACAAAAATAAATTTGAGTAAAGATGTAATTATTGTGTCTTTAAAAATAACGTGATTGTTTAAAAGATCTTTAAGGTATTTAGAATTTATGCAGCTGTTTAATATCGAGCACAGTCAATTATTGCATTGTTTACCGTTATTAGAAAATATTGGGTTAAGCTTTCATATTTCAGTCGGCATCTAAAGCAATCGATATTATCTTTATTGCCTAATCGTTAAATCATATTGGCGGTCTTTAATCCGTTTCTATGTGACCGCTTTTGCAACAGCAGGCGGATGCTTTGAGCTGAGAGCAAAGAAAACCATGAATATAATCTACAATAATACAAAGAAGGCGGATAAGAAATAAAATGTAAATATTCAATAATAAATTATAAAACTTTACGACGATATTCCCAGTCGCAATCGCAAAGCAACAATCGGAAACAGAGTTTATGCAAATCGGGCCGAAATAAAATGGAGTCGCGTAGTCGGCGCGAGCACGTGCGATCGATATACGTCCTCTACGACCTTGTGGGCGGGGCTTCGCGTGGGCGGGTCGTATAAGAGGCTGGGATTGGTAGGCCCCGCCCACCGACCGCCCCCCACATGCTGCACCCGCGCTATGCTCGCCGCGCATTGAAGCCGAAGTGACGCGGCGCGACTCAACGTCAACGTCGATCGTCATGCGTCCGCGCGTCAACTGACCGCGAATAGATAAAGCTGGTTGTATCGCGATCAATGTCCATAAACAGTAACTATATAGTTATTAGCTTGAAAAGTCTGTTAATGTAATTGATGAACTGTATTTGTTGTTTGTGATCTCGATGTGCGTCTAGTGCTCAAGTCGGACGATGATCACTGACATGTACGCGCCGCTGCCGGCGCCCAATAAAACTATTGTAAGTTTATAATGTTTCTTTTTCATATTCAATATTAATAAACGTATTATTTCTTTTAAATATGAGTACCTATCTTACTTAACATTTTTTTAGTAAAGCCAATATTCTGATCGTATTTGAAACAGCTGTTGTTTAATTTCGTCATAGCTTGAATTTTTGTTGTATTTGCAAATTCTTTTAAAGCAATGGTATGTATATAAAACTGGCAGTCCGCCCTAACTATATCTACTTTATTGTAAGATTAAGCTTCAAACTTAGACAGATCAGGTATTTTGTTCTTTTCTATAAATTTACATTACTTTTCTACCTTAATTTCTGTCTCCTCACGATATGTCATGTTATTACCTACTACCAACCTTTCTATCGGTTTTTAAAATACATAAATATCTAATATATTTTGCGTACAAGTAACCGAGTACATTAATATTTACCCTTCACTCTCTACTTGTATGATTTTTATTTTTTCACTCACTAATTGAGACCATTTTATCAGACTGTGCTTTTGCTACTTACTATAAGACATTCAAAGTTAGATTTAAAAGATATTACCTATAGCTATTCACCTAATTTCTTCTTCTACTAAAAACGTCTCGCTTGAATAATAGAAAAGACGTTCAAAGAAAGAAATGCAAATTACTTTCTTCATTTACTTAACATTTCTTACCCCATTTCGTCTAAATCTTTCGAAACAACTCTCAGCAAAGGAACATATCTTGACACTTTTTGATGGCATCCAATTGTAATGCAGAATTCTTGACCCATGAGGTAGATCCTTATCCCGTCGGCAGGTAGCGTGACGATTTGCTTGCACGGCGCAAGCGTCGCGCTATCCCGACGGCGTCATCGCGTGTCGGCCGGACAGTGCAGTCACATGCGGGTAGCAATAAAATGACACACAAATAATAAATATTTACGTGTTTACGCTCATCTTGTTTACAATAAATGTAGTAGGTAGGTGATTATCGCATTCGTCATCAACTCATGATTGATGAATGGTATCGTCTAGCTAAGCATACGAGTAGCTACTATTTGTGGAAATTGGATGAATTTTTGTTCTTTTCTTTATAAAAACGATCTAGCGCTGTATTAGCGCAATAAAGTAACAATAATATGGACGAGCAAGAAGTCTTTAATCGTTCCATTGGTGGGTAAGGGCATTCTTACAGAATGAGAAGGTTTGCCACGCTTGCCAATAACGGGTTGGGAGACATCATCCAATTTAGAGAATGTTTAAGTGTAAAGTCTTTACATTTTCTAACGATGTTTTCTTTCATCTTTGTACCAACTCATATTTTTAATAGGCATTTGTGCTCCTAACTGTAGTACTCGACGTAATAAATTAAACAAACAAACTTTACTTACTTTTGCATAAATTATTAGGCGGTATGTAGCGATTCACTCCACTTAGCTGGAGGGCATCCTACACTACGTTTGCCAGCTAGGAGGAGTGACGAGATACGCAAAGTGGCTGGCAGTGGTTGGATGCGAAGAGCTGAAGGTCGAGCTCAGTGGCGTGCCATTGGAGAGTCCTATGTCCAACAGTGGACGTAAGTAGGCTGATAATGAAAAAAATGATGTATGAATGAATGAATATAACGGTTATTTTTAAAATTCTAACAATTATAGGTAGGTACACCTATAGGTAGATATGCATGCTAATAAAAAAATATATTTTGCTTATGATTAATTTTGGAATTACTGTTACTATGCCGAAGATCTTTACATGGAACCTTGTTCCGTCACGCACAGTAGACTAGTATTGTATTGGAGAGGCTTACGATATTACCAATAATTTTTAATAGTAACCGGAGTCTGGATCACTTCAATGGAAATAACGATTTTTTTCTTAATAAGCGAACAGACGAACAAACGAAACAATTTCAAAAAATATGTCGCGTACAAATTTTTTCACTTAGGTAGATAGATACTATTTTATCACCAGAACCGGTTCTGATACTATTGCTTGTTGTGTCTTTAGCGCCTTGCCAAAAGGCAAAGATTATCTTTTTTATCTAAGAAACCATTTTGTTATTATATAAATTTAGTAAAACATGCTTAGAGGTGGCAATTTCACATTTTGTACCACCAGCAAAACCCTAACACGTTAAACGAACACAAATCCGTCCGACGCGTCAACGTCATTTCCCGCCCTATCCGTCTTATGCCGGCGAAGTATTTGTCATAGCGAACTGAGCGATACCCGCTGCGATGGGATCACATCGATGTCCTATCGTATCCGTTCGCCGCTCGATCGTATCGATTCGGTTGCCTTATTGAATTTACGATCCAATGAAGTTGAGAACAATGAGGTATTGTTCTATTTCGAAAGCGATCTTTTTATATCACTTACACGACCTTATTTGATAATTTAATTTTAATAGCGAACAATGGATGGATATATCTTGTTGCCGCATGTGATTTCAGTCGATTTCGTGTTTAATATAATTGCATATTTATAATATCTACCTATATTTTGCTTAAGTGAATTATGACGGTGAAATTTTGAACGATTAGTTTTAAAATTGTAACTATTAACTACTGTTATCTAAAAGTGTAGTCTAACAACATTGTGGCATACAAATAAAGTATTAGATATATGTGTACAATTAACATTCAGAACACAACCTATCATTCTCAAAGAGTGTAATAGTTTTGATCCGCGTTTCACCTCGCTTCGTCTGCCGCTTGTGGAGTTCAACAAGCTTTCTCCCAGGGCTATTCTCGCCGATTCCGTCAATCAGTGAGCGTATTATATCGGATATCCCGATGCTATCTAATAATAGTGCTAAATTACATCAACATACAGTTATTTCTCACATCGGCACGTCAATCAGGAACAAGCGGCGCGTCCGCACTACGATCTGAACATCGGTACCATTAAGCGTATCTAATAGATTTTTTTGGCGCTCGCCCATTCACGGGCGCAGCGTGAAGTCCCGTCAATGGCTATTGTGGCATTGAGCCGAATCGACGGCCGACAAACTTTTATTTGTAATGTCCCTAAATGGCTGTTGTGGGGATTAAGGCACTCGGCGCTTTGTCATCGCGCCGAGTGGCATGGCGAAACCAACAAATCCGTCGTCACCGCGGGATAACAGGGTTACACTCGTGACTCGGAGTGCCATTACTTGACGCGCATTTTTTCAGCTCGCTCTTTTAAGGTCTGTCACTTTTGGTAACAAATGTTTTTTTTGTTACGGTTTAGATAGGTACACGTCGGATTAGGCAGTCGGGTGCAGTGTGCGACGGAAATATTTAAAGTGGATTGTGTACAAAGGGATCGTTCTATCTCATAAGCTTAAGTATGCCAATTTTACAAGTTTTGTAGCAGAACTTTTATGTGCATACTAAATATAAATTAATTGTTTACATGATATTGTTTATACATAATGCATCAATAGATATTAAAACAACTCATTCGAAGATGAAAACTTACCTAGATTAAAAATATTTTTGATAGTTTAATGCAGGTAGGTAAACCTGCAGTGCACGGAACGTTCACTAGCGACTTGCGCATTCGTTATATTATGTTAACTTGACTCTAGTTATTTTGGTGCATTTTAAAATTATATTTAACTTACAAACGCGACGATGACACGCATTCACACCTCGCTGAAAATGCTCCAATTAAAATATTTGTTACATGAAGTAATTACGAACAAAAAATAAAGCCTGTGGCGTACCGGTAGCGAAGCACCCACCATAATTCTTTTTTATCGCTTCGCCCCGTCATGTTTAACCCGTTCATTGACAAAAGGTATTTAAATGAAGCTGTCGTGAAATGATATTTACTGCGCGCGACGACATTCCGGCCGGCCGTCGAGCACTCTTCGCTTCAATTCGGTAACATTTTTAGAATTGAATTGTATACTTGTCATTTCTACTGTAGTCTTCTAATGGATGTTTATTTTTGTACGAAATGCCTCACTTAATTGTGTTTATTGGTTTATTTTTGAACTAAGTAGGTATTCAGAGCAAACCTTTTTCATTTGCTTGCATCAGTATTTAATATCCTAACCTATCAGTGTTAAAATATACTATTGTAAAATTAAGTTGAAAATTAGTGTCAAATATAGTCTCTAAGGCAATTTATTAAATTATTTTATAAACGGACATAAATGAAATATGGCGTGAATTTGTTGTTGGTGATAAGTGACCATATTAACTGAATTAATTTATCATGTAAAATGTTTAATAAAATTAATTACTTTAGTTTAGTCCGTCAAACAACGATTTCTCTTACTAATAGTAAATGGACTTTAAAAACTCGTTAAAGAGTATGTTACTTTAAAATTATTAAGTAAAAAACGAGCCGTGAAATGAAATGAACTATTTAATTACTTAAATTTTTTTATCATAATTGAAAAGTTCTCTTTTTTCTTTCCAGTCACATAATATTGGGCTCGACATGTTTACTTTATGAAACATTTATTGACTAAAAGTCTACTATTTTTAACTAGATGTTTAAGCTAATTAAAACTGATGTAAGTTATTTACGACGGTATCCGTCAGCGGCGCGTCGTCCCCGCAACTAATTTAACAATACAAGTGTCGCCTTGTGACGTAAAAAACGTCGCTAATGAAGTGCAAATCTGTCTCAGTACGCGATTCGCCAGATTTATAACGTCGCCTGCGCGATTGTTTAACGCTCGAATTCAATTTTATCTCTGTCCTAATATTGCGTTAATAGGACATTTTGTGGGAGGCTTATTGTTTTTTGCATGGGATAATGCGTACAAAACATCTCATATGCCGTTCTTTAAATAAGCCATTTGAGCATATGGACGAGTCAGCAACATTATGTTCATATCAGTCCCGTGACATCCACCGCGAGACATAGTTTTCTGACAAACATCAACGTAACTCACGGACCTCTTTGTTACTTGCACGGATTTATTGCTATAGATATAATAATAATAGTGTTTCGAAATATATGGCTCCACAATATTTGATTTTTATTAAGAACATGGTACACCGTTTGACCGACTTACGCCCTTTTGCCATTTCCTCTATTTAAAAGGTATTCGTGTTGGTATCCAATGTTCGTGTTTCCGTTGACTGTTATTGATCTGTCCTTATTAATATGAGAAATCGTTAAAAACTCGGCGACGGACTTCTAGTGAATGCACAGAATATTCTTTGCAGTCGTCTTAAGAAAAGAAAAGGAAATACGCTATTGCCTTCTGGCTGTACCTACCCATATAATATAATATAGACCTCTTATCCCGTTCTTTACAAAATATTATGTTATTGGTTAATTTATACAAACGCTGAATTGGGTTTTTGAAATAAAAGTTTTCAAATATGACATTCATCATATTTAAATACTTTCATTTGAGTCATTTGTGAGATGAGTAATCCATTATGACGCTTCGCAGGTATCCTCAGTATGACGCATAATTCACGCAAGCATAAAATCGTCGCATTATGTAATATGGACGTTATCTGTAGCAATTTGAACTATAACGGCATATATGGGATTTGCAGTAATATTGTACGGAACAAATTTTACTTAATTAAATTTATTAACATATAACTGTTCTCCTTAACTTAATTAAAATATAACTGTGCTCCCTATGGTCTTATTAACACAATGGCCGATAAAATTCGCCTTAATATATAGAATATAAACGGTCGACGGCTGTAACAGACACATTTGTGAAATCAAGACGCATAGAGAAACGTTTGTTTATACTTAATTGAACTAAATTCAACAACCATCAGAAACGGTAGGTTTAACAGAACTTTATATAGTCTTTTTCAAGGCTAAGTCTGATATTACCAGTAGGTATCCAATTATGAATATGATGCCAGTCGTTACAAATTATAAAAGTCCATCTCGATCCACGCTGCGGTCATTGAAAAATATACAAAGTATAGTGCCATGTAAGAGCGGCGCGCGGCTCGACCGCAGGGCGACGCGTTGCCCGCCGCGACCACTAACGGCCTCTTAATAAAGCCAGTTTGCAATATTTACACTGATCCGTTATAAAAATGTATCAATGAAATAGATATTGGGAACATTTGCGTTCTGTACTGCGTTGTTATATGTTAAGCAGCCGCTATTGACACCGAGCCGCCGCGTGTGTTCGCGAGCAATTTAGTAGCAAATATATTGGCGTAATAAACTTCTTGCTAGTAATTTTTTTTCTATAATAAAAATATCCCTTCGCAAGAAGAGGCAATGGCGCGCTCCACTGATGCAAATGTTTGTTAGCGACGCGACCATCGTGAGCCACGGTATATTCACCAATCAGTTGGAGTTCGTTCATTCAATTCTTGTAGCACAGTTAAGTCACTTACTTCCTTTTTTAATATGTGGTTAAATAAAATAAACCGTTTATTATGTAAAATGAAGGTTACATACCGCAAATTAAATTAGATATAAAGTAAAAATGTTAAATGTACATTTATAATCACGCCTTTAATCTTCGAAGAGGTAGGCAGAGGCAGGTTCTAATGGATTATTCTAATTTAAAATTTATTAGTTTAAAAATTTCTACTGTGTGGATCTGTGCCAATAACCTCACCACCTAAGTATTCCATGGGACGAAGTAATTGGTGAAACGTGGGAGTGTAGGTACTACACTCCTTTGGCTACCCCTTTCCAGATTACTGGCGTGATGTTACGTTAATATTAATAAAATATCATCAAAAAACCACTGTGCGATTTTAATTTGTTTTACGAGTCAGTTGGGAGAAAAGCGGTTATTTGAAATATTAGCGCGCTCGAAGAGTCTCTTTTGTTTATTTTAGAAAGGAATATAGGTTTTACTAAACATTAATATTGGAAGACGAATAAGTAGATACTTACTCCATAAACCTTATACCCTCTACAAATAAGTTGAGTCCATGAATTTCCCACCACAAAATGTACCCAATTATTTGCTCTGCACAGGTATATTTACCGATGCGTCCTTGCACATAAAAATTGCATTTTCACTAACGGCTTTTTATCTGTTTCCTGCTAAGAATTATTCATATCCCTTGTAATGCGCGTTATTACGCAGTCAGTGCTGGGTCACCGCGTACCTGCAACGTATCCTTCGCATGATATAAAATTGTATTTTACAGAGTGCCGCTTCACGTGTAATTTGGCAAATTATTTCGCTTAATGGCTATAATAATGCAATCAATCGTCCTTCAATAACTGAGAATACAAATACGCAAGCGCCTAGACTGCGCCACGGACGACTGGCTCTCGATGATTGCACTTTTTTTGTTCTCCTCTTTTAAGATCACCGCCTCCTGTAATAAAGACCGTGCTCCAAATGTAAAGGAATAAATATCGCTTGCTACGACTTCTCTCAAACATATCAGTCCGATTTTGAAGTCATTAATGTCATTGAAATAGCTGCGTTTGGCTTCTGGATTTCAGTGGAAGCTTCAACAGAGTTGATACGGCAATATCTGTCTTGGGGTGCGTGTAGAGAGGTTAAAGTGGCTTGCAGTAAACATTTAATTTAGACGCTCTCTTAATAGATGTTCAAGCGAAAGTGTACCTTATATGTATTGAACGAAGAATTATAGCAGGGCGAATAGAAATGGGTAAAGGTGAGGAGTTTTTGCAACTCACGGTATGAACCTGGCTTGTTAGAGCCGTAATGAACGCTAGGTGCAAGTCACGAGGGCAGAGGCGCCGGCCGTCAGAGCCGTCATCGCGGGCCTGTCAATACGCGGCCGACAAGGGAGAAGGTTATTTCCAACGGTACGCCGCCATTAATTAAGCCTAATGCCGAATAAGAAGTGGTCGGCGTAACGGTTAGTTAGTGTTGTATATTTGTTACCTACCACATTTTTTTTATAATTTTATTTGCACAATATCTATAGTATATTTGTCGGTAAATACCAGTACGTACATGAAAATTTATTTTCTGCGGTATTTTTGACATGTTTCCTGTTCCTGATATTAGTAATGTACCTAACTATTACAGGTAAGACTTAAAGGTTTCCTTTATTGAATAAAGTAATCGCATATTACATCATGTATGTTTAAAGTATCCATTGTGAAAGATAAATCCTTACCCAACAAATTTGCTGTATGTAAGTAAAAAACTCAATAATTGTCATCTTTCTTTCATCATCATCATCATCATCAGCCTACTCCCGTCGACTGCTGGACATAGGCCTCTCCAATGGCACGCCACTGAGCTCGATCTTCAGCTCTTCGTATCCAAC
>DWMF01000881.1:0-12844 GCA_018244815.1 Parelbella polyzona | reverse complement strand
GGTATATACATACACTCAATGAAAGTCATGTTTTAGTCATTGTACCTCGGCTTTATGCGCCCCTCAGGCTAAAGTAGGCTTCACTTCAATTGCTAGTAAATTAGATTGAAAGAATGTAAAAATATAAAGTAGTAATCTCTTCGGATTCAATGTTTTATATAATTAAGATTTGAACTACACTTAGGTTTAATTTCTTAAACCGTTATTACATTGTCACCCCAGGTCCCTCGCGAGGTACGTTACGGGAGGTACCGGGTAACATTTTAGCCTTATCATTAAGTATTATTAGCATTTTTGATTTTTCTATATATAGTTTAAATAGAATTATAATTAACACTGTTTTCGTTTAACTCGAAAAAGATTAAACTATCAATCTTTAACTATCTTTAACCGTTATTATCTAATGTTGGTTTAATATTTAAACGAAAAATTCAAAATTGCCGCAAACTCAAAATTAACAAAATATTTGATACGAACCGAAGTCAGTTATCGATAAAAAAACATATTTTTTATTACACCATAAATGACGTCATAAAATAGTAATTACGTTAGCAATTCTTTTATGACGTCATTAGATCAAATGTACAAGATGACGAAATATTGTGACATAACATTCGGAGAACAGACAAACAGACGTAAATATTTAACAGATTTAAAAAATAATCTCAGAAGCCATAAGTTGCCGCGGAGTGATAAATTTTTCATCAATCGATATTTTTTCATACTATGTATTCTTTACAATAGGTGTTTATTAACTAGACATGTTACATGATACAGCCGGACGGTTTTTTTTTATCCCTTTTTGCCGCTGTTTTTTGCTGTTTTTGCCGTTTTATCCATGTGATAAAAAATGCCGCCGCGTCACTTTGGATATTCGCTCTACGAAGCCATAACTTCGTAGACACGCGATGGGGTAGGCAGGTGTGGAGTGCACTTCTCATTGTACTAATCAACCCTTATTTAATTCGTAGGTTATTCGTATACAGAACGTTTTTTTCTTTAAAAATAATAAAAATTCATAATCATCCTGTAGAGACAAATCATCATCAATCATCTTTTTAAAATGAGTAACCACCCTGTATGGTGGGATCAGCTAAAATGCTTTCACTATATATATGAAAGCTCTTCAAGAAGATTCTTCGTTTGAAATGGAGGACATCTGTGATTTAATTTTGTATTAAACGCAGTCAGTACCTGTTATTGAAGATATTTTTAAAATTACTTTGAAAATATTGCTAAAACGAAGTCCATTTCCACACTGACTCAGCCATGGCGTCTTGATGCGAACCCACAGGAACATGGTGTACAAGTACATACTGTGTATACAGGTTGATGTGTTTTAAACAAAATGAAAGTATTATGTAACATAATTATGCTTTAGAAGTAAGTATACTACAGGACATAAAATAAATATTTAAGGTCAGACTTATTGGGCATTCGGTGCGCTGTACCTATTCCGTAAAAGGCATAGTGATGATATAACAATTAAAATAATTTTCTCAGTAAATATACTATGGCTAATACTATTTTATGGTATTCATTCTACTTTTTATAAGACTCATCTCCGACAGTGGAACGATAAAAAGGTTGACGATATTAATGGATTATATGATGATTATTAGTTTATAAGTGCACAAAGCGCTACCCCACTAACTCTGAGGCGATTGTAGATTGAAAACAAGCAAGTGAAGCAACATCAGAGAAACTTCTCAGTTAGAAGGGTGACTGCTAGTTGCAATATCAACAGCCACTTCCGTACTTCAGAGACCATTATATATAAACGTGCTAACTGTTATTATTTGGTAGCAATCGTTAAACCTCGTCAGTGGCTGGTAAGACGGCTTAAAACGTCCAACAGATGGGTTGATTATTAACCCATCTCCGTTAATATACGCCGAAGTAGCATAGTGGAACATACTCTTGGCCTCGTACTGCTCTAGAGTATAAAGTAACTAGAGTACTGCATAGTGTATAGAGATTTAAGAACTGTATACAGCATATAGAGTTCACTAACAACTGGAGAAATGGGCAAGTCTATAGTAAGTCCAATTTAAAAATATCGTATTGTTCACAAAAAAGAGCACCCTGTATCCATCGTTATCATGTTACGCCGCGCGTATTTTGACAAGCGTTTGCCGGCGGAGCGCCGCGAAGCCTTACCCCGGCGATCGGCCGCTGGTCAAATCACGCACGCTGCCACCTAGGCGAGTTTTAACGTGTCCAGCGAGAATGGAGAAGGAGCACCTCAGCGCTATAAGGATAGATATATTTGGCAGTCGAACAGTCGGCAGTCCCAACCCGTAAATAACCCGGGGTGAAGACATAAATGATATGTACTTAACTTTAACAGCCAATGCGGCAGTCTAGCACGTGCAGGTGCTGAGAGTTCTCCGCAGCCCTATGACATGTGGTTATTGAAGAAACGCGCAGAGAACGCTTTCCTTCCTTCCCGTTCCCCTCCCATCATTCCTTCCCCTGGATAAAGTATTGCCCACTCCTAAGATGTTGTAAATGGCTATAAGCGAGTGTGATGACTTACTATCAGGTGACCTATCTGCCTGTTCGCCAGGATAAATATATATACAAATTGGTATATAAAGTTATCTGGAGGACATTATAAAATATAGTTTACCAGCAGTGAAGAAAGATGCTTCTAGCTCGGACACATATGTCACAAACACAGTATATTTATCACAACATATTTCAAAATAAACAAATTTCGGATGGCAAATCCCACAATTGGCTCAACATAGCTACTGAGCAGTAATATGAAATATCTAAACTTAAACAATTCACGTCTGAGTAGCTTGCAGTTCATTGCAGTTGCGGATATGCGAGTATAAAATCGAGAATAAAACCGAGTATTGTTCTGTTGTCCACAGAAACATAGAGGCTGACGTCACACGTATGTAGGTACCTACATATATAGGTGACAGAAGTGTGACGATAACAGAAGCATTACTATTATAAACTTTTTGATATCTAAGTTACACACACCTGAAAATTTCATTTACACAAATTTATCAAAACTACGCCTATATTTGCCTGAAGGAATAGGCAGTGATAATAGACGCCCGATTCACTGGCTACGTTATACGTGCCGACAGGGAACAGCGGGTGAGAAATATGTACATAATCAGCTAAAACATTTTTTTAAAAGCGGCAAAAATCAAAGAGACCGGTTAGGCGCCACACCCTAAGTCCTCTGAGACAACAACCCGTTGGTCCTTAGGAAAAACTAATTTTTTGTTCCAGCCGCGTAACGCGGTGATATTTTTTCGAACGATTCCAAAGATGTCACGAAATTAGTGGTGCGCCGAAAGAAGTGACGTGTCAATATTGGACAGCGGTACTCAAACTGTTGCGACGCAATTGTAGCATAGTTAAGCGCCTTGGCTTAAAACGGGACTTAAAATCAAATAGATATCTTAATAAATCTAAATAATTAAGCGAATATTATACTTAATGAAATGGATAACAACAGTTAAATGTATCAACTTACGCATTTAACATGTTCCTTCTGTTATATAATATATGACTGCTTGTAATTCGTCGCATGAACCACATTTTTCTTTTTTTAAAGTGCTTTTAAATAACTTAAAGTAATTTTTAAATAAATAATACATAAATAAACAAAAATCAGCTTTGTTTCAACACACTTTAAAACCAAGGAAGCCTATTTTTCAATACAGCTTATCCTGAAAGGCAAGCTTATGAAAATTATCTAAATATAATTTAAAACTAATCGAAGTACATCTTTTTTTTTCATGTTTAAATATACATATGTACTCTGCCAACATGGAAACACTTAAGGAGGTGCTAAAGATTGAGAACCTGTTACAGACAGTTGGACCACCGGAGTAAAATATTGCTGGTTAAATACATTTTACTATTTGACCGGCAAAGTGGTTGCGCAGAGCTGGGGATTTTCAGACAGGATCATATGTACCTACACGTTGTCTACGTAAACTACAATATAAATAGATTATCTATTATCCCCTATTACCATGCTCTTTTTATTATTAGGTGCATCTTGCCCCTGTCCCACTGTCTTTAACTTCAACATCGCCGGATCTCCGAAAGAAATCAGTTATTACCGATAAGACTGCCCAACAGTGATGTCTCGTACCTGTGTGTCTTATTATTAGTTAGTTAGTACAATATAAATAATATTTTTATTATTATTGCCAATACAAAACGTACTGTAGTAACACTAATTGAACCATAAGAAGCGAAAACAACTATGATATTATAATTCTAATTATAAGCTTTAGATATGTAATCTAGATATATTTAAATATAGCTTTAGATAAAATCGTCATTCGTCATTTGCGATATGTTGATTATTTCTGATGTTCTGCACTTGAATGAATCAAATGATGTCTCAAAGGTCATCTACATCACCGTACATCGTTCCATCATTGAACAGGGATCTCTTATTCGGATTAGGTTTAGAGAGATAAGGATCAGTCTCCTACCTTAGCCAAGCACCTATTGGTAAGCTTTAAGACTTCTCGCTCAGTGGGATACATATTAAATACTTTCTGGGGTACCTATTAAATCTGGGTAACTTCTAGCCATTCGAAACTCTATAAACCAGGTACTCACAATGTTGACTCTATCAGAGACCGCTCCGCCGCCTCTGCATGTCTCTACCGCGTTGAAATAATATACCTTCGGCCACACTCCATCTTGGAATTTACTGGGTATAGCGTCTCACGAAAACTGCGTTGGAATTCGCTTAATATTGAGCAAAATGGCAATTTTTTTCATTAAACCTGCTACATAGACGCAGTTGGAATTCTATATGCAGAGTATAATAGATAGAAATGTAGAGTTTGTAGGGGATGCGCTTAAGATTCAGTACAATTATTTAATACTCTACATTATCATTATTATTTCATCACGAAAGGGTTCATTACGAGGTAGACAAAGAGTATCTACCATATTTATTCCCTCAGCATCTGTGTCCATCGACATTCGCAATGTATACATACCTATATCTGTTTTGTCAGTCTTTCGTCTGCCATTCCTTATATTATGTTCAAACCAATGCAACATGCTCTACCTTAATAAAAAATAGAAAACAGGACAATATATTAAAAATGAAAAATATCTACAGCCTTCACATCTCACCTTCGCTAACAAATACTGAGCTAACATCACACCATCTAGCGACGTGAGTATGAAACTTTAAAAACCTAACCTAGATATAAATACGACGCGGTAAGTGAAAACGGCCATAACTGAAAGGACGCGGTAAAAGCAGTAATTCATTTGAAATGATATAGATGTGTACTAGATGCGGTACGTTTGGTACTATGATTAAAGACATAAATATTGTCGACAACGATGGACGATTGAAATTATTTACGATTTCACCAAAATTTCCAGCTTCTGACCGCTCGCTGACTAGCTAAAATGTGTCTATTTAAATTTAGCAAGTAGTCCGATCTGATCGATAGGACTTGCCAAGTACCAATTTAATTGATGAACGATTCAAATTTCTGAGATTTTTATCCTGTGAGTGAATTTAAATTATAAAGGTCTATGAAATTCAGATCAGTAACATGAAATGCTATCTTATCTCAATATGTAATGTGGTTGTTACCTGGACGCAGGATCAAATCCCCTCCCCCTTGTCCCATGAAGTACAAATACAAATACAAAATGTACATCGGCCTACCTGTGTCCATACATATCACACTCTAACACAACATCATTAGGATTAGTAATTACATAATTGGTGATTGTAGAGTTAATTCACAGACCAAGGCCCATCCAGCATCTATAGAGCCTTCAGTCACGATGAAAGCGTAAGGCTCGACTCATCACGAGCGATGAGTATACGCTCGCAGACGCCCATTGTGAGCGGCCATATTTTAGTTTATCACGTTTGATATTTTTATAAATAAAATATCAACAGGAACTTATTAACTAAAGTACGGTACGAAGACTTTAAACACGATATTATTTTATCATTTACTTGATTATAAGTACTTGTTTTAATCCATACTGTACAAGTAATACACTGCATTTCTATATAAATGTGGGAATATTAAATATGTAGATAAATATAAAACCTAGCTAGTACTTTGTCTGTACCAAAGCAGTGTGATGAAATGTGTTCGAAGTCTCCTGTTGTACGAGAAATTCTTGGCTATCAATAATGGAATCTTATAAAGGAAATTATGTAAAATATGAACCTTTTACTAGTTTTACAGGTTTAACCTTTTACCTTCCTAATAAGAAACCTTAAATTTGAGTCGCGCTTGTCTCTCCTGTAAGCCAACAGAAGGTGTACATACTTTTCGTATATGTCTAAGTACGATATATTTGATAGATTTAATTGAAAATAAAAAACAAAACTTTTATCTAAGTTCTAAAAGATTACAGTTGCATTTTAAGACGTGCTAATAACCTGTGCGCCCTCTTGTAATATATTACCCCCTTATATTATTGGAGAGTTCTAATGTTACCATACGACTCTACAACAAAACTTAGCTTGCTTATCTAAACCATAATGTAATTAAAGGATCTCCGTTGAAACTTACCGGTTATTATACAAGAATAACCGGTATGACCGCTTAATATGCAAGAAACAATGTATCTAACGCCGCGGATACATAACATCCGGTTACAAATTGACCTCGAGTTACTGTTAACCAGTGTTTAACTATTATCTACATGGGATTTCCATTCTAAAGTCTGATAAAAAGATATCCATAGAGGTAAATCGTAAATGTGTAAAAAAATTGTACATATGTTCCGTTTACCTCAACGGATGTACATTTGATGTACGTACATTTCAGATGTCGTGAACTAATAATTTACTGAATGAATGAACGAAAGAACTAACGAACTGAAAGCCGTAGGAACTAACACATGAACGGATGAATGAACGAATAAGCGAGTGAATGAATGAACGAACGAATAAATAGAGTTTTTCACGCTAATCATCCGGAACAAAATGACTTTGACTAATTTCTAATAAAATGATCTTAAAGAAGCTAAATAATTACATTAAAGTGAAATATCGTCTCTACATTTACCTTTTTTGTTTTTTATACGCAACCCATTCCCACCGTTTGTACACGTTTCACGTACGTTTCAAAGATAAACACTTATCAGTTATCAGTTCAAAAACCACGCAGTCCTCCATCAAAGCTAATTAACCATGCGCTATCTTGCTATAACAATGTCATCCACTGTTCATAAGGGACTGAGGCACTTGTATGAACATCAACGAGATTCGATAAGCGAAATGGGCCGCGGCTAGCGACTAATTCCTGCGATTTGTGTGAAAGCTACGAACGAATACAATACATGACATTATTTAGTCTCAAACCGCAGATATATAGCTCTATCTATCGGTATATTATCAGTTATATAGTCACCTGTGGCTTATCTACCGCCCGTTGCCACAAAAACTTCGCTCACCTAGTGTCAAAGCGACGATAAATAGCTCTGTCTATTGTTATATTACGATCGACACATCCAACCATCGCTGAACTCTACCTCGCTGGTAGAGCGGCAGGTAGAGTAGGCTGTATTTACAAATAAAGTTATCGCAGAACATGTAATCGGTCTTGCTGTTTAGAGTGGCGATGTCGTGTAGATGGATTGTGTTAGATAGCAGCGTAACAGGGTGGGGGATGATGATTAAGGGGTTGGTGAAGAATGAGATAGTTGTAGAAAAGTTAATAATTTTATTATGAGATGTATTGATTATTGTAAATATATATTTCTAGTGAAAACAGGCGCAAATTAAATTTCCAAAACAGGATTAACGAAGAGTTAGAAGATAAGAGTATAAAGGGTACGGGGTTGGCAAACAAATCACAGAGGTAATGAAGGAAAATGTATTTCATATTATAATATATCGGTAATAATAAATACCTTTTTTAATGAAGAGTAGTATATAACCGAGCAGGAGTCGGAAGGAGCTTAGGTAGGTCAAATAGGACTGTAGTAACGACTGTTCTTGTTCGTTTAGTTAGTGTAACTTTATCAATAAAATTTTTATTTAATGTCCATATAAATTTAGTAATAACTGAAACTTTTGTATACATTTGAAGTATTCGATAATGGACTCTAGTATGGGACTCAAAAGAGATTTTGGGTTCACGAAGACCAGTGTAAATATTATATCATATATGAGTTTGTTATTGGAATATATTTGAAGAAATGAAAGAAAGAAAAAACTTATTATTGTCTTAGATACTGTCACACATACCAATACAAATTAAATACATTGTATATATCTACAACTACATATTAAAAACACAAAAAAAGAAAAAGCATGAGTATAATTTAACTATACACAAGAATACAATACTGCTTTAAGTACTACATATTTGAGTATTTTCGAATCCCTTCGTGGGGAGAAATGAATTTTTTGTTTTTATTGTGTTATACATTGACATAGTGTACTCTGCCTATCCGCACTTGGCGGTGTGGCAGACCACGGCTTTGACAAGACTTATTCTAAAAGAAAATCCGTGTCCAACAGCTAAACAATAAAAAAGTTGATAACGTAACATCACGCCTGTGATCCCCGAAGGGGCAGGCAGAGGGGTGCACTACGACCCCACGTTTCACCAGTCACGTTTAAGTCCCATGGAGTAGGGGGTGAATGAAAAAGTTGATAGTGATTATTATTATCTACCTACTTAATAATAGTAGCGCAGCCTACCCAGGCATGCTGTCGGCGTAGTGGATGCGAGAAGCTGTGCTGTGTGATACCCGGACGTCCAGCGTGGAGATTATGGCCAAGAGCCTCTAAGAGGAGGCCTATGTCCAGCAGTGGACTTACACAGGTTGATGATGATGATGATAAAGGGTATCATTATATTATTATTTCCCTGCATATGTTATTAAACCTGTATTATCCCTATTCTTTAGATGTAGGATAACAATTTGAATGAGGTAAAACACATTTATTTATAGAGTTCGGAATTTATGTATGTTTGATATATAACTATACTAACCATACTACGAATTAACGTATTTGATACTTGTGTTTGTCATTATATATACAGAGTGAGACACAAACTACACAATGAGGTGTTGAACTAATGTCAAAATGAAGAAAAAATCAAATCATTCGTTACGATGTAAACATGGATCGTTAGGTGATAATCGTTTTTTTTTTCTTTGTTTTCTGTGACTAATTTCTCCCTAACATATGTATGTAAAATAATAATAACATATATAAAAACAGTTTCTAAGGCGTGTGAAGTCTACCAACTTGCAGCTGGCCAGCGTGGCAGACTATGGCTTTAACTATCTCATTTTAAAGAGATCTGTTTCTAACAGTGGAACAATTTAAGAGGAGTCGGAAAAAAACAATTACATCAAAACCTGTCATATTTTAACAGAAAAACGTTTTAAGTATGTCCCTACATGAATTTTGGTCGAACAGTCATTTCAATCACAGTCACGTATCAATACTCGTAAGTCCACGTATCCGCTGCTAATCTTTAGTCTAATAAAATTATAATACATGCACCACAGTAAGTGTATCACGCGATAATGAGATGATGGATGGGGATACAACGGGAAACAGTGTGGGAGACGAACAAACGTGTACTGGTGAAAAGACAAGTGATAATGTGCCAGAGAATAAATGTCCTGCAAGAGGTTATGCTCGGCTCCGAATGTTGGTTTTACACTTGATCTGATTTATCAACGCAAACAGACATAATAAGACCTTAATTGTTAAGTTGATAAGGCTTCCGACAAAGTTTGACGACAATCGGAATACCTATCAAAATATATCCTCTTTTGACTCTCACTGCCCGATTAATTAAAAAATGAAGATTTATTTAAAAAACTTGTAATAAATAAAAGTAATAATAATCTTTAAGTTCTTTTCATTTAATTATTTTATGCAATGAGTGGACTTAGTGCCTGTTGACACTCTCTACCAGTTAACTTTTGGTGATGATGAACATTATCAGCAGGCGCCTAAAGCAATGGAAAAATGAAACAGAGTGAATAAAATAAAAATACGCACATATCTGATTTTATAGTACAGATAATTATCACTTTTGTTCGCGATGGTACATGTAAATTATGTATCCATGATTAATTTAGACGAGATTGAATAAATATGTACATGTATGTACACTGGAAAAATGTGATAATTAGCATTATGGTCTAAATTCAAAAAATTCTCTATAATTACGTTTTCTTTTTGTTGCTTATGTTTATCACAGATTTTATATCGGTGGTTCAATTAAATTCACATTTTTTTAAACTTGTAGGTCGTTCGTTTCCAACTCAAATTCAATTTCCTCACCTTACCAGGATATAAGACATGATAATTAACTAGACGCAAGTTTAATATTACACCCAATAGCCAGTACAGTTAGATACAAAAGTGAGTACAAAAGAAGCGTAAAATCCTTCGACTCACTAAGTCTTACGTCACACATCGCGCCAACAAATATCTTTGATCTAGACAGTTAAGCATCATCTATCTTGCAATCAGAAATAGGTTGCCATTCCTATACAACTCCTGGAATAACAATGGAATCATGTAACTTTGTACTACAAAGATGTAGATAGATATAACTTTATTGTGACTGGATGTGACTGAACTGTTGAGCGTAGTGCGCACAATATGTTGCTAATTCAATATCAGGGAACAGAATTCAATTATCGATACTTGAATACGTGACAACTGGTGACGATTTTTCTGAAAGCGTTCGTCTTAACGAGGGCGCGTTAAAACAACAGTTGATATTATCACGTAACAATCGCTAAGCCTTGTCGTAAAACGCCTTAGAATTTCCTGATACAAGAGTTTGTATTTGTAACTGCCCGTCCTGGAGCTGAGATAAGTGGAATGAGAAGGGAAATAGAGGTTCAAAAAGCAGAAGAACATAAATGACTTTGCCCAAAGAGAACGCTGATAATAGTCAAAACAAAATTAACATAGGTTGTGAGGTCGTTTTAAATTACGAAGACCCAACCTAACCTTTTCACACTAACATGCCCCGATGCACAGGCGGACCCAGGAGCGCAACTTAGTCACAAATAAAAGACACTCGTTAAAAAGAACAGTATTCGAGCAGCGCTTTCGAAAACCTCTTTTGGCCCTAAAATTTCTGTATTTTAATTCGTTTGCAGCTTTGAGTAAATTAATTTGAGGGTACTTGACTAAGATGACGCTTAGCTGAATAAGCGGGCGCCGTTAATTTAAATTTCGACCGTATCACAAGAGCATTAAAGTCTAATTTCTTTTATTAAAATACACACAGTTATCCTTTAACACAAGCTAAAGAGATGCAACACAAAACAACAAGGATAGCAAATGCACGTAATAAGAAAAAATTAAAACTGTCTTTATTATCGAAAATGTAAAATTTGCGTCGTCTGGTAGCTTTCTGATATTTGGACGATGATGATCGAACTTTACCGGGACAAGTATACCTTGAAGAAAAATGCTTCGTGTCTTGATCTGACTGTAGCTTATCTTAAGGTGATTTATCTTAAGCTAATGTCGTGGCATAACACACATGCAATATCGAACTTAGATTCATTAAAGCTAAAATCCGCTGATCAGAATTGACATAGTAGAATCAAGCATCAATTTAACAGCCATTTTTACACTGTAATGTTTCACTCGGGACATTATGGGAAGCAGTAAAAGAGACACGAGAATTTCTAGATAAATTCTCAGAGCATCAGACATAATTACTTGGAAGAAATTAACCGTTAGATATCCTTTATACCTGTACGTAAAATATGGGATTAAAAAATGTATTTCGAGGTCTAACGATAAAATTATATCTTGTTCGCAGTTGTTCATATTCAGAAGCTGAAGTGTCCGCTTACAATATTTTGGCAGTGTCGCTGATACTGAAGCAGGGTGAAATGAGTTAAGGCTCTTTTAATTACGGGCTGAGTGTTTTTAGCCTTCTTTAACATCAACGCCCCACGTTTAGTACTGCGAGAGAAACGTAGCATAGCATAAATATTCGTAAATTAAATTTTTGGGCTTACAGTCATATTAATAGTGTTGTCAACATTTTTGCTGACTCACTCTAGAATTAATCAAGGGTATTGCGGCTTCATGGTCACTATAGCAAGTCCATAGAAAATTTAGATGTGTCGGGATGGTCTCGAGGAACATTAGAGTATTTCATCATCAGCATATCAGCCTTTAACATTCCATTAAAGGACATAGGCTTTCCGAAGTTGAGCCGCTACAATGGATCCTCCACAGATTTCATTAAGCGGTAACACCCGCATTTTTAAGGTCGTCGGTCCAACTGGTCGGACAGCGACCCACAGTACGTCTGCCAGTTCGCGGTTTCCAATCGAGAACTCGCCTGCTCCAAAGGCTGTCGGTTCTGCAACATATGTGATCAGCCCACTGCCATTTCAACGTGCTAACCCTTGGGGTTTTTAATGAAAATAATATGCCATTTTCTAATATTTCAAACCACTGTTAATTACTTGTCTCACAATTTCAATTAAAATATAAGTTTGACATAACTGATGATTTTACAATATATTTTTAACCTACAATTTCTGTCCCTAAATACTAAAACTGCCTTGTTAGAGGTGGCAAGTTTTTACATGCTACGAAGCAGGAAAAAATATTTTATCTTAATGCGTAAACAGCATGAAATAAAGTTGGGAACCTCTGGGCCTACAGCGGAGCAAATCTCATTTGAATTAGCAAGACTTCGCCTAATAGTAGAAAATGATGATCAGACTAAAACGTAAAGGTCAAAACATACGGATCGGCTCCTAAATGCTATTAAAGTGTAGCGTTTGCATAAAAAAACATGACGTACATCCAGACGGCGCACAGACAGTCAAATATTTG